>MU724313.1:239453-291956 GCA_026770625.1 Nicotiana glauca | reverse complement strand
TGACAATTCCAGCTATTCTTATATCAATATTCCCATTTTTTCTTGGAAACACTATCAAACCCAAGAAGGCTACCATGAAAGCAATACGTCTGTACTCCTCCCATTTTGCTCGATTTGCTTTGCTACAGATCTTGTTTCCCGGGTTGTTAAAGCCTCCAATATGACCAAATCTATGATATATAAACTTCATATTGCAAAAACCATTCGCCAAATCTTCATTATGAACACTCCGGGCTATTTTCAGGGAATCTAGAAATCTGTGAACAGTAACAGCTCTTGGAGCAACTAGGTATTTGTCCTTCAGAGGAACCTCATCTTTTCCAATGTAACTGGCAACTTCCTCTAATGTCTGGGTAAGCTCGAAGTCCGATAAATGAAATACGTTATGTGATGGATCCCAACAAGTAACCAAGGCTCTGACAATATCTCCTCGTGGCACAATATCAAGCAACCCAGTAAGACCTTTCAAGTGTTTATTGACTTGTCCATCTTTACCCAGATCATTCCACCATAGATGTAACTCCAAAGGGATTTTATTCATGATTGAAAAAGGTTCATTTTGAATTGTGCTCATCCTGCACATTTATTAAAATGATTTAATCACTTATTATGACACAAAAAACAAGACAATATATTTTTTTTCACAATTTTAATTTCCAAAATAAAGCCTAATTTCGCAAATACGGCCCTTCAACAATTAAATTTGAAGATTTTAAGGTTGTGCTTGCTAATGACTTAAAAAATGATTATTTTTGTGTAAATAGCCTTTCGGCGAATTTTCGAGACATTTGGCCATTTTGACAAAACAACATCACTTGATTTATTCAAAATTTTGACATTTTTTGGTTGTTTTTGTAAAAGGTGTGGTTGGACCTGTCAAGGGTTGCCTACGTATCTCACACGTGGTGAGAATCAAACCAGCGTAGTTCGGTCAAATTATTTTTAGTCAAACAACTTTCTTTTATTTTATTTTTTTAATTTTTGCAAAATTGAATATCCAAACTATTTTTGAAGACCAGATTTTCTACTTTTTTTTTGGCAAATCCAATTATATTTTTAATTTTTATAATAACAAAAAAAAAATATTTATTTATTTCCATAACCCAAAAAAAATTACTAAAAATCAATAATTTTCTTATTTATAAATCCCTTCACAAAATTTCGCCAGAGTTTCGACAGTTTTTGAATATCGGTTTTTCTAAATCAACAATTGTTATTTTCTCTTTTCCTTTCTCTCAATTCTTTTTTCCTGACCGGTCAGCATGATGGCCCGAGACAAATAAATGCAACATATAATCATGATGGTCTTTTCATATTCAGGTCACCTGTCTAGACGGACCCAACCCCTGTGTTGAGTCCCCTAAGTAAGATATTATGCAAATAGTCATCCTAATTCTAGGCTCAATATCCTAGTTTTATTGGTTCTAGACTGTGTACCCGAGCGGACGACTCGAGTCGAGGAGGGGGCTACATACCAGGGACCCGCGGGATCGTCCGACTTAGTAACTTTTCCGGCCTCTTTTCTTATTTTGGTATTGACACTAACAGAAAGGAGAGTCTCAACCAGTAAGCACATCCCCGGAGGTAAGAAGAAAAGGGCTTTTCGGCACAATTTTTATATACATTTCACATAATATCAAAGCGGTAAACATTTAGCACATTAATCAAGAACATATAGGAAAATCAGATATAAACAAATACAACAATTTAATTGAGCTCGAATTCTTAAACCCTGAACCGAAGTTCTGGGTTTCTATTCTCCAGCAGAGTCGCCAGAGCTGTCACACCTCCTTTTTTAACACTACTATACCCACGAGAGCGTAGAGGAGTTTTTTCCAATTTAAGGACGGTCGGAACGGGATTAATTATTTAAAATTTTCAGAGTCGCCACTTGAGAATATAATGGTGTCCCAAGTCACCGGTTTAATCCCGAACCGAGGAAAGTTTGACTCTGTTACAGTCTGCGAACTAGAAATCCGGATAAGGAATTCTGTTAATCCGGGAGAAGGTGTCAGGCACTCCCGAATTCCGTGGTTCTAGCACGGTCGCTCAACTATTGTATTTGTTTTTATTTGATTTCAATAATAAATTTTCAATTATGTGCATTAGTGTTCCGCTTTTCAATTTTAAAGAATTGCAACATCGTGAAAATGCATTTCTTAACCATACCGTACCAGTACGCCTGTGGTTTTAGATACATTTCGACTTCGTTGAGAGTAGGATTTGGGTCACATAAATGTGCACCCGTACTTGAGAATGTATATTAAAATTGTGCCTAAGATATCTACGTCTTATTACTTTGGGAAAGACCGTGAAATTAGCTAAACGGTCCTTCCAAGTCTAAAGATTTTATAATAATTATTTGAGGGCCCCGTGCATTCTTGCCTTATAACGAGGCTCATCTCATTGTATTTTTTAGAGGTTACACATGTAGTGCACTACGTTTTCTATCATTTATTTTTGCTTTGGTCTAAAATAACTACTAATGTTGTCTAATTACATTTTATTTGGTATTTCATTCACATCCAGGCCACTACGTGTTTTGGGCCTGGAAATCATATCAAACATAAGGGAAATGCACAGAAGTGCATAGGACTAATTAAAGCCCAATTAGTATTTCTGCATTTGTCTCTCACAGGCACACGGGCCCTAGTGATTGGATCTGGGCCTCTTTACATAATCAGGCCCAAATTATTAACAAACCCAAAACAGGTTCAAACGTTTTCATTGAACTAATTATACATGTAAACAAATATTGTGACTTCAAGATCAGAATCTAACTAAAAGCATTAACACTGATTTTTGTTTGGACACTACTGTTTAAGTACTCAGTTTAACTATGTCTGATTCACTGATTCGTGCTATTATTTATCAGTTGAAGCACTAATTATTTAGATGTAAAATTACATTATCATTTTTTGCTCGACTGGAAACACTAAACTAATCTACAGTAAACATATTCGAGTTAAAGCCTGTTCATATTTAAATTCCTATTTCGCATCATACTAATGAGTTTTATCCTGAGTTTAAAACCAAAATTAGTTAAAACAACTCAGGATTATTAACGAAATTTATATCTAACTAATTCATGCTTTTCAACTGTTAATATGAAATTATACTAACAAATGCATTTTCCATTACATTCATGGTTTAATAGTAAATGAAGATCTGAAAATCTCAATTTAACGGGCTTTACCAAGTTATTTTTTTAAAAAAAATCTACAATCTAGTAACTTCTTTTCTACTAATCTACTTCATGTGATTTCTACATGAGTATCTAAACTAACTACTTTACGAAATTATTAGTTCGAGTCCGGAGTTAATACAATCCATAGTCTAGATTATACATATAATTTTCTGCAAATTACATATAGATCTATAGCATTCTATATCTACAACATAAACAGAATTGAAACTAACAAAACTAAACTAATAATTTTATATCTTCAGAAGTTTTGGTTACGTCTTCGAAAGTTCAGAAGTGTACCTGGACAAAAATGAGACAAACTCAATGAGTCTAAGGCAGAAATAGAGTAAGAAGACCAGCAATGATAAGCCTTCTACAAGCAATAACCAGCAAATCCACAGCAACAGAATCGATACCAAAACTTAAACCAAACAGCTTCTTAAGGAAAATCACAGAGCAAACAGCTTTAGCACTCGATATCAACACAGAACAGTAGATGAAAACACCAGAACTTAGAAGATTTCCACTCGAAATTGAGATCAAAACCAATAGATCAGTAATCGTGTACAATTTCTATGTATTTTTAGACTTATATAATTTCTGAACCTCTAAGCTTTTCCCAAAACTCAGAACCTCTGAACTTGTCAATTTTTTTTTTCAACCCTACTTAATTTTCGAATCCCTTTCAAATGTGGCCTATGGGGCCTATTTATAGAGCAAAATGGGAGGAAAATTTGAAATTAATATTCAGATTTCCTACCCCTGCTCTTTCAACTTATTTTCAAGTTAATACTCTTAATTTGTCCGTAAATGCACTAGCACCCCTGCTAGAAGGTTCTAATGGCATCCATATTGTTCTAATTACCCTTAAATGTCCTTATTACCCTCATTTGCTATTAGTTTCTACCTATTTACCCTTTCATTGTACCCAATATACCCCTTATTGTTCGACCAATTACCCATGAAGCAGGCAGTATTGCCTTTTATACCCTTACCCCTTTAGTTTAATTACAAAATTCCATTTTATCCCTTCCTCTTTAACCCCTGTATTTTTCTTTTATTTTAATTTTTCTAAAATTAAAGAGTAATTAATTTCTATTTTTTGGTATTTTCTAATTAATACACAAATGGTATTTTGTTTTGATTTTCTTTGCTTTATTTTCCAAAAGTAAAAACAAATCCTGGTATTTCCACACAACTATCAACAAGTTTCTACACAAAAATTATTTTTGCATATATTTTTGGAATAATTTGCTTGGGGCAAAAATCACGTGCTCACAGTAGGCGAACTCTATTAAAGGCAAGAACTGGTCCCACGAGCCTCCAAAAACAACGACACAGGCTCAGAGCATATCCTCCAATATCTGAATAGTCTTCTCGGACTGGCCGTCCGTCTAAGGATGGAATGCTATGCTCAACTGAACCTGGGTGTCCAACTACAGCTGAACAACTCTCCAAAAGGCCGAGGTAAACTGTGTACCTCGGTCCTAAATGATATATTCCGGCACCCCATTTAGGTAAACAATCTCCTGGATGTAGATTTGAACTAACCTTTCCGATGAATAAGTGGCTACAATAGGAATGAAATGTGCTGACTTGGTCAGCCTATAAACAATGACCCAAATAGCATCAAACTTCTTCCGAGTCGTCGGAAGTCCAGTAACGAAATCCATGGTAATCCTCTCCCACTTCCACTCGGGAAGCTCATTCCTCTGAAAAAACCACCAGGCCTCTGATGCTCATACTTGACATGCTTATAGTTCAAACACCTAGCCATATATGCAACAATATGTTTCTTCATCCTACGCCACCAATAATGCTGCCGCAAGTTCCGGTACATCTTCGCGGCGCCCAGTTGAATAGAATACCGAGAACTATGGGCCTCCGCTAAGATCTACTCTCGAATCCCATCGACATTGGGCACACAAACTCGCCCCTGCAACCTCAAAACACCATCATCATCTATAGTCACTTTCGTGGCACCTCCACGCTGCACCATGTTTCTCAGGATACACAAATGAGGATCATCAAACTGCCGATCACGAATACGCTCCAATAATGAAGAACGAGCGAGAATGCAAGATAACACTCTGCTAGGCTCAGAAATGTCCAACCTCACAAACCGATTGGCCAAGGCCTGAATTTCCAAAGCAAGCGGTCTCTGGTTGACCGGAACATAAGCAAGACTACCCATGCTGGCGGACATCCTACTCAATGCATCGGCCACCACATTGGCTCTCCCCGGGTGGTACAAAATAGTAACATCATAATCCTTCAATAGCTCCAACCACCTCCATTGCCTCCATTTCAACTCCTTCTGCTTGAACAAGTACTGCAGATTCTTGTGATCAGTGTACACCACACACATCACACCATATAATTAATGACACCAAATCTTCAAAGCATGAACAATGGTTGCCAACTCTAGATCATGAACCAGATAATTCTTCTCGTGGATCTTCAATTGCCTCAAAGCATAAGCAATGACTCTTCCATCCCGCATCAATACCGCACCAAGCCTAATACGAAAAGCATCACAATAAACTATATAGGGTCCTGAGCTTATTGGCAAAACCAATATCGATGCCGTAGTCAGAGCTGTCTTGAGGTTTTGAAAGCTCTCCGCACACTCGTCTAACCTTCTGAACTGGGCATCCTTCTAGATCAATCTGGTCATCGGGGCTGCTATGGATGAAAATCTCTCTATGAACCGGCGGTAATAACCTGCTAACCCCAAGAAACTCTGAATCTCAATCGCTGATGCTGGTCGAGGTCAGTTCTTGACTGCCTCAATATTCTTCGGGTCCACTTGAATGCCCTCTACTGATGCGACATGACCCGAAAATGCAATCTAACTCAACCAGAACTCGCACTTCGAGAACTTAGCATATAACTGACTATCATTCAAAGTTTGAAGAACCACTCTGAGGTGCTGCTCATGCTCTTCCTGGCTGCGGGAGTACACCACAATATGATCAATAAAAACTATCACGAACAAGTCTATATAAGTCCTGAACACTTGGTTCCTCAACTCCATAAATGTTGCTGGGGCCTTGGTAAACCCAAATGACATGACCAAAAACTCACGATGCCCATACCGAGTGCGGAATGCCATCTTAGGGACATCAAACGCGCTAATCCTCAACTGATGGTAGCCAGATCTTGAGTCTATCTTTGAAAATAACTTCGCACCCTGAAGTTGGTCAAACAAATCATCAATTCTCGGTAGTGGATACTTGTTCTTTATTGTCACCTTGTACAATTGCCGATAATGAATGCAGATCCTCATCGATCCATCCTTTTTATTCACAAATAACACTGGCGCACCCTAAGGAGAAACACTGGGCCTGATAAAACCCTTCTCTAGTAAATCCTGCAACTGGTCCTTTAACTCCTTCAACTTTGGCGGGGCCATGCGATACGGCGGAATAGAAATGGGCTGCGTGCCCAGAGCCATATCCATACAGAAATCAATATCCCTGTAGGGCGGCATACCCGGCAGGTCTGAAGGGAAAACCTCGGGGAACTTCCCAACAATAAGAACAAAGTCAATAGAAGGAACCTCTGTACTGGAATAGCGAACATACACCAGATAAGCTAAACACCCCTTCTTGACCATGCGTCGAGCCTTAACATATGAAATAACACTGCGAGTGTCATGACCTGGGGTTCCACTCCACTCAAATAGGGGCAAATCTGGCAAAGCCACGGTCACGGTCTTGGCGTGACAATCCAAGATAGCATGATACGGGGGCAACCAATCCTTCACTAATATGACATCGAAATCCACCATGTCTAAGAGCAATAAATCAACAAGGGTCTCAAGACCCTCAAACACTACCACACAATAATGATGAAGTAGATTGACCTCTATAGAATCACCCACCGGTATAGATACATAAATAGGGATACCCAAAGCATCACTAGGCATAGCCAGGTAGGGTGCAAACTAAGACGACACATATGAATACGTAGACCTAGGGTCAAATAGCACTGAAGCATCCCTATCACAAACCAAAATAGTACATGTAATAACAGCATCTAATGACTCAGCCGCTGGCCTAGCTGGCAAAGCGTAACACCGGGGCTGGGCCCCACCTCCATGAACCATGTCTCTGGGATAATCGACTACTGGCTGACCCGTACCTCCGCCGGTCTAAGCTCCACCTCCATGGTCTCTACATCCACCTCTATGATCCTTACCCCCGCCTCTAGATAGCTGGGTGAGCTGTGGATCACTTGGTGCCTGAATCATGGCGAGAGGACCCTACTGCTGAGAGCTACCTGTGGCTCGAGGGCAAAATCTAACAATGTTATTGGGGTCACCACAACCATAACAAGCCCTCGGCTGCTGAGACTACTGGCCCTGTCGACCTGAATGTCCTCCCCGGAAGCTCTAAAGTGGAGGTGCACTTATAGGCTGCTGAGTGCCACTGCCGCCTGGAGTACCACGAGAGACCTGGAGTGCTGACTGAAAGGTCTTCGATGAATGGCCTCTACCATAAGATTTCCTACCTCCAGACGAGGTACCACTGAACTTACCAAAATGATGAGGCCTATTATCCGACACATGACCACCTCCTCGTGCAAGGGTTATCTCAACTCTGTGGGCTGCATTAGCTTCCTCTTAAAAGGAAATCTCACTACCAGCTCCCATAGCCATCTGGAAAGGGATCGGCTGAATCAATCCATCAATAAACCTCCACATCCGCTCTCACTATGTGGGGAGTATAACAATAGCATGATGTGCCAAATTAATAAACCTCATCTCATACTGGGTGACTGTCATGGAGCCCTAGAAGAGGCGCTCGAACTGCTTGCGAAGTACCTCCCGCTGAGAGACTGGGAGAAACATCTCAAAAAATAACTCCGCGAACTGATCCCATGTCAAAGCTAGAGACCCTGATCGTCTAGATAGGCAATAATCCCTCCACCAAATCTTGGCGGATCCTGCAAGTCGGAAGGTGGCAAAATCAACCCCATTGGTCTCCACAATACACATGGTCCTAAGGATCTCATGGCAGCTGAATAGAATCATGTGGTTCCTCTGATGAAACGCCACTGAATGTGGTAGTGAAGAGCTTGGAGAACCGATCAAGTCTCCACAAAGCATCCAAAGACATATCCGCTCCATCGTCGGCCTGGGCTGCAATACCTGGCTGAGCTATCACAGCTCACTGGACCATTGGGAGATGAGCTTGGGGAGCTACCTGCTCCGATGTACGTGTAGCAGGAGTCTGAAATCCCCCTCCAGCCTGAGAAGTGGCTGGTGCTACTGGCAGTAAACCCACTCCAGTGACACTCTCCAAAAAGCCTGCCAATCGGACTAGAGCGTCCTAAAGATCTAGGGTGACCATGACCCCTCCTGGGACTTGAGCTGGGCCCACCGGAGCTACTGGGGCTGGAACCTCCTCATCATAGTAAATATAATGCTCCACCTCTAGGTCTGCTGCCCAAGGCTGAGCTCTGCCCCTGCCTTGCCCTCTGGCATGGCCTCGGCCTCTGCCCTTTGCAAGAGCTACTGTTGGGGGCTCGGGCTGCTGCACGGTAGAAAAAGAAGCACATGTTCTCACCATATGTGAAAGAACAGAGTAGAAAGACAATCAGTATTTGAGAAACAGAATCACACGACAAGAAAGAACAAAAGAGAAACTTTTCCTAACTCCATAGCCTCTGGGGGATAAATATAGACGTCTCCATACCGATCCCTCAGAGTCTACCATGTTTGTCCATGAGTAGCGAGACCTATGTAACCTAGAGCTCTGATACCAACTTGTCACGACCTGAATTTCCCAACATCGGGAGTCGTGATAGTGCCTACTGTCGGAGCTAGGCAAGCCAAGCATTCAAACATTTTCTGATAACAACATAGCAGTAATGACAAGAATAAACCTTTAAATAAAAGCGGATGTCTTTTATTACATAAATAACTGGATGCCCAAAATACAGAAGTGTAATATTTCTTGTACCCAAGACTGGAGTTGGTATCTCACGAACCACTAAAGAGTGCTACAAACAAGTCAGAATAGAAAATACATAATGTCTCTCTCGGTACAATGAAAACAAATTGTAAATATGGAAAGGGACTTCGGCCTGCAAACGCCAGCTAGGCTACCGCGTAAATCCCTAGACTGAAGTCAGCTCCCGCTTAATATGCTACTGCTGTGGTCCAAAATTTGCTCCGGTACCATGATCTGTTCAAAAAGCACAGAAGTGAAACATCAGCACAACCGACCTCATGTGCTGGTAAGTACCTGACCTAACCCCGGCGAAGTAGTCACAAGGCTAGACAGGACTACCAAATCAACCTGTGCAGTTCAATATATATATATATGCAATAAAGGAAAGAATACTGAAATTAAGCAGTTAAAAGGACGGGAAACGTGCTATGGGGGAAGTACACTCCGGATATAATGTCATCAACTTAAGTAAGGATTAGGGCAATAACAATAATTAACAAAGCAGGAGAACCAACAGTTGCACGGCATCAACCTCCGTGCTTTTACTCTCATTCTCACCAAAAACAACCAAATAGAATGCATATCATCACCTTTCGTGCTTTCCCTCGCATAACTCTCATTTCATGGCACAGAATGACCCTTCATGCAATTATATTCAAATTAGAGCACGGAATGTCCTTTCGTGCATAAATAATCAAAACATGAAACGGAATGACCCTTTGTGCAAATATAATCAAAACATGGCACGGAATGACCCTTCATGAAAATATAATCAAAACATGGCACGGAATGACCCTTCGTGCAAATATAATCAAACGTGGCATGAAATGACTCTTTTTGCATTATCGCCCTTCCTCACCCAAACAGCAATCACAACCAAACGGGTGAGGGAAATATGCAAATAATAAGAAACGTCCTGGCAAGGGAAAAACACAATTAAACAGCTAAATCCAGGAAAGGGAGCAACAATAACAACTTTCACATCCCGACAAGGGAGTTAATTAACATACTCAAACCATCCCGGCAAGGGATTAATCATATCTCTTTTCATTTATTTCATTTCTTACTCAATAGTATTTTTATTTTTCAAGCCAACGCTCCAAAGAATTCTCAATTCATAACTGATCCTCATAACTATCACATTATGTAGAATTCATCAATTAGAATGGAAGAGTCCCAAAATATCCAAATAAGTACAAACAAGGACTAAGATCATGCTAGACACCGATGTATAGATGCTCGTCACCACGCCTATACACCATACTCTATCATTAAGAAATTAGCAATTAATAACACTCTAATCCTATTCCCTCAAGCCAAAGTTAGATCAAACACTTACTTCGGTCCAAATAATAGCAATCAATCCTCAATTACCGCCTTTCCTCTACAATCTGACTCCGAAACAATGATATCTAGGCATAATTAATTCAATAGTATCAATAAAGACTCAATGACAACATCCCATAGCCTAGATATGAATTTCCTAGCATTCTTCCAAACTTACCAAAATCTGACACCTGGCCCCCATGGTCCAAACACAAGGATCAGACCAAAATCTAGTCACCCCTAACCCCACGAGTTCAAATATATAATTTGTTTCAAGATCCGACCCCAAATTGAGGTTGAATCACCCAAAATTCTCAAAACCCTAACATTACCAAAAAAACATAATTTCTACTTTAATTTCATGATTTAGGCTTAGAAACTTGCTAATTAATGAAGGAAAAGTGAAGGAAATGTGTGAGGAATTACTTACCCAAGTGGTCTTGAAGAATGGGGGCTTTAATGGCTTCCTAAAGCTTGGGTGAGAAGAGAGCACCTGAGAAAAATGAAGAAATCCCGAATGTTCTGATTCTGGAAATTAAAAATATAACTGTGCGTTTTTACCCTACGAAGAGAATGCGTTCGCGATTAAAAGAAACTGGGGACATCTCGTTCGTGACAGTTGGGTTGGGAACGTGTAAAGGAAAGGCTGAGGGGTCCAGTAATTGTACTACGCGAACGCGGGAAGACCCACACGAACATTTTGAGTAGTCTGATTAACTTACGCGCTTTCGAACTGAAGAATGCGAACGCGAAGAAGGGACTTTTGGGGTCTTGAACTTGGCTTACGCGATCGCGATAGTGATGAAGCGAACATGAAGGAGGGGGAATCAGAACTACGCAAATGCATGAAGTGGGACGCGAACGCGTAAGAGGGGAACATTAAAGCACTGTGAACGCGAGCCTGGGGCCGCGTTCGCGAAGAACAAAATTTCTCGGTGAAATTGCAGCAGAAAATATGATATTTTCCTAAGTTTAAAAACACCCCGAACCACCTCCAATTCACTCTCGAGCCCTTGGGGCTTTTAACCAAACACGCGCACTTACTCAACAACATCCTACAAACTTACTCGAGCAATCAAATCGCCAAAATAATATCAAAATCAATGAATCAAACCTCAAAATCATCATTTTTCATTCTAACTTCATAAACTTCAAACTTTAGCTATTAGGTCCGAAATACGTCAAATGACGTCCGATTTCGACCAAACTTTACAGAATGCGCTTAACACATATTTAAGACTTGTATCGGGGCTTCGGAACCAAAATACAAGCCCCATACCCTAGTCTTTTAATCAATTTTCATTTCCATTTTCCTTAATCATTTTAGAAAAACAATTTCATAGAAAAACTCTTTTACTCGGGTTCTAGACCTCGAATTTCGACTCCGGGCACATGCTCGAGTCTTATATTTTTCTACGGATCCTCCGGGACCGTTAAATCACGAGTCCAGGTTCGTTTACAAAACATATCGACTGAAGTCAACATTAATCACTTTAAAGCCACATTTTGAAAATTTTTCATCGAATTTAACATCTAATCTTTTGGGCTATGCACCCGGACTGCGCACGCAAATTGAGGTAACTAAAAGTGAGGTTTTCAATGCCTCGGGAGCACGAAAAAAGAGAGAAATTCGGTGATGACCCTTTGGGTCGTCACACGCAAATGCGGACATGGGACTGTAGGTGCGGTTTTGCTGCGCAGAAAACCGTAGCTCGAGGTTTTGTTCTCCATTTTCAATTTTTGGTTTGAAAAATTGGGGAGAGAGATGATTTTTCAAAATATTTCAAGAAGCAATGTTGGGGTAAGTGATTCTAACCTATAATGGTATAAATTTTATGAATATAGCTTTTGTTAAACATCTAATGGGGAATTTGATCTAGAAATTTGGGAATTTAGTACTTGAAAATTAGAGAGTTTGATTAGAGGATTTGAGGGTCCAAATTCAATCAGATTTTGATGAATTTCATATCCATGGACTCGTGAGTGAATTAGTTTCCTAGTTTTGTGAGTTTTGTCAGATTTTGAGATGTGGGCCCGCGGCCGAGTTTGAACCAATTTCGGGTTCTTGGTCTAATTTGATAGTTTTTCTTGTGAAATTCACTCCATTAACACATATTGATTGTATTGTACTGGTTGTGAATATATTCGTAGCATTTGGAGGATGAGTTGAGGGGCAAGAGCATCGCGGCATTGAGATTTGATCGGTTTGAGGTAAGTAATGATTGTAAATCTAGTCTTGAAGGTATGAAACCCCTGATTTCGTATCATTTTTACTAGTTTGAGGTGTCGTACATGCTAGGCGATGGGCATGTGGGCATTCACCGTTGATTTTTGTGACTTTGTCCATGTCATAGCAACTGTAACGTTGCATATTTGGTTGAAACTATATGAAACCTATGTGTATTAGAAAGAATTCTGTAAATTGGGTTGAATGACATATATTAGGCCTTGATCGAGTGCTATTTGGACCCGTAAGGGCCTTTTTCTTGCTATCGTTTCATTGTTTTAATTGGAAATCTATACTCAGTCATGTTGAACATATTTACTTCATAGCTCAGCCTCTTTTACTCTATTTTAATACATTATATAAATGTTGTTTCGCTGAGTACTTTGATTTCTGAGAGACCGATGGGCTCGAGAGGTTTCTGACTGAATCAGATCGAGGGCCTGATTTGTAAGGATATTTATGGGATCGGGCTACACGCTGCAATATATTTGATATAGGCCGAGGGCCTCATTGATTTATGCCATGATCTGGCTTGATCTAGCGATTGGCTGAAGGTGCCTCTCCGGAGTCTACGCACCCCCAATGAGCGTAGTTACCTACTGAGTGCGAGTTCTAAGTGACTTGGAGGCATAATAGATGATGAGGTTTTCCCGAGGGGTTGTATATGAGAGATGGTGAGTTTTTCCCACGGGGCTGTATATGAGAGATATTTGCTTTAAGGGCTGTTTACGATTTCATCATTTTTCTGACCTTTGCATTGAGTCTTTATTTAAAAACTTTTAAAAGATATCTTTAAATGATTTTACTGGGACTAGATTTAAACATGCTGATTTGATTTAAACTATGGTTTTAAAAGCATGTCGCATTTTACTGAGTTTTTGTTACATGAACTGCACTTGCATTATTGCTCGCCGGTATTTCTCAGCCTTTATTTACTATTTTTACTTACTGAATTAGCTTACTCACGTTACTCCCTGCACCTTGTGTGCAGATCCAAGTGTATCTGGACACGGTAGCAGCTATGTAATGACCCGACTTGTTGTTTTGAGCAATTTTACCCAGTTCAGCAGTTTGAGGGCACAGGCACTTCATAATATGTGTATCGACTTGCGTGCAATTTTGAATTCAGTTAACGGATGATTCTATATCAAATTGGAAGAAGGAAACTAGTTTTGGAAGTTTAAATAATGAGAATTTGACCGGAATTTGACTTTTGAGTAAGCGGCCATGAAATTAGTTGTGGGTGATGTCAACAGCTTCGTATGGTGATTTTGGAAATTGGAGCGCATCCAGATTTAGATTTGGAGTTCCGCAGGGTAATTTGAGGCATTTTGGCGAATGTTGGAAAAGTGGAAGTTTGGAAAATGGAGAAGTTTGATCCATAGTTGACTTTTGTGATATCGGGGTTAGAATGCAATTTCGATTGTTGGAACAACACCGTTATGTCATTTGAACTTGTCTGCAAATTTTGTCGTCATTCTGTATTGATTTGATATGTTTCGGCACGTGTTTTGACAATTGGAAGGTTTGAAAGTTCCTAAGTTCGATTCATGGTGTGATTCATTGTTTCAGTGTTGTTTGATGTGATTGGAGACCTCGAGCAAGTCTGTGTTAGGTTATACGACTTGTTTATGTGTTTAGACGGGGTCCCGTGGGCCTCGGGTGTGCTTCGGGTGGGCTACAGGTATTTTTCCCCTATTTTTGAACTGCTGATCATGTCTTCTAGTGTCCTTCTTCATGTTCGTGAAGTGTCTCTCGCGTTCGCGAAATGTTACTGCTGACCACCTCATAATCCTTCTTCGCCTTTGCATCCACCACCACGTGTTCACGTAGTTAAGCCATTCGACTCTTCACGTTCACGTACTATTTCACGCGTTCGCAAAGAGTAATATTTGGGGCATCAAAATTTCCTTCTTCGCGTTCGCGAATGTGTTGTCGCATTGAAGCAATCCTCGGCAGCCATCATTTTTCTTCTTTGCGAACGCGATCCTTCATCTGTGTTCACAATGCACAAATGCCTAGGCAGACAAAATATATCCCAAAATTGAGGGTTAGACCATTTTATTTATATCTTGACTTGTGGAGCTCGATTTTGAGCGATTCTTTGATGGTTTTTCACACAAATCGATTGAGTAAGTGTTCTTCACCTAGAATCTAACACATTCTATGATTTTATCTTCATTTTCATCATTTAAATTTTGTTTAGAGATGAGGAAAATATAGGTTTTGAAGAAAATTTCTAAAATGAAAAATCGCGATTTAAGGGACCAAATGGTATCGGAATTTGATAAATTTTTTATGGTTAAACTCGTATCAGGATGTGTATTTGGATTTTGTAAAATTTATCGAATTCCTAGGTGCGGGCCTGGGGGTCAATTTTTGGACCAATTTTTTGCTTTCGTTAAAGATTGAGACTTTATGATTCAGAATAGTTTCTTATGTGTTTCATTGGTGCTTTGAAGTTAATATGGCTAGATTTGAGTTGTCCGGAGGTCTTTTCTCCAGAGAAGTTCTTTTCATAGTATCGGTTTTTCGTATTTGAGGTAAGTATCTTGCCTAACCTTGTGTTGGGGACTTTTCCTTATGATTTGAGTCTTCTATGCTAATTGTAGTCCGTGCACGTGAGGTGACGGGTGTATGCTCGGACTTATTTGCGGGAGATTTGCCTTTAGGGTTCTTAGGTTCTTATATTCATTAAGTGAGAATTTTTCCAATATGTTTGGGTTTCCTAATTCCTTCTTTTACCTCTATATGCTCCATATGATATTGTTAGCTTTCCTCTAAATCTTACTTGTTACTTGACCCTTAGTTGTCTTAATTGAAGTGGTTGCCTTCCTTATTGTTTTGATACTTCTTGAATGTGAGTTCCTCTATGACTTCATGTAAATATGTTAGATGTCCAATTATTATGGCTACCGGTGTAGTTATCACATGCTTATTATGTCTTGTTGTTCTATTAAGGTTATTGTGATTCTTGTTTTTTTCGTGATCCTTATTAGGTAATATTCATGCTTAAATTGAAAGTTATTCAGGTTGAACAAGACTTACGATATCCTCTTCGTAATTGACTATTGTTGAGTAATGACTCAAGTTGAGATCTATATTGCAAAGCTAACTGTTGAAACAAGATTCGTTATTGTTGATTCCATTGCCGGAATATTATTGTTTCTATTATTGATTCCCTTTCCGGGGTGTTATTATTTCTATTATTGAGTCTCTTGTCGGGATGTTGTTATTTCTATTGTTGATTACCTCACCGGGATGTTACTACTCCTATTGTTAGGATGAGGAAGAGTGTAAAGTACGAAGGGTGATGTCGTGCATGATATTATGAGTGAGTGTTAATGCATGAAAGGTGATGATGTGCCGATATTGTGAGTGTTACTGCACGAAGGGTGATGCCGTGCCACATTAGTGAGAGTAAAAGCAATAAGGGTGATGCCGTTCCACAGAGTAAAAGCACGAAGGTTGATGTCGTGCCATGATTATGAGAGAGTAAAAGCACGAAGGGTGATGTTCTGCCGTTTATGCTGATTTCTATGGTGAGGACGAGAGTAAAAGCATGAAGGGTGATGTCGTGCGTTTGTTACTATTTTTACTATTTCTGTTGGTTCCAAAGTTGATGTTTACCTTGTCTTTCTACTTACTTACTGTCGGCACTAGATGTTCCCCTCAATATTTTTCTCCCATCCCGTTGAGTTATTAGTAATATCGTAGTTTAAAATAAGGGAATTTATACTACGCTGCTTTGTATGATCTTTTCTTTTAATTTGAACTCGTCGTAATTATATATATATATGTGTGTGTGTGTGTGTGTATATATATATATATATTTCAATACATAAAATTTCAATAATTGTTACATTTTTAATTCAATTAGTTTCTCAATTAAATCTCCTTAAATCATCTGAGTTTTATTCTACTGTAACGACTCGGCCTGTCGTTTTGAGAGTTATAGCCCCATTTCCATATCTATGCTTCTTTATGTATTGTTTAGCTATGTTGAGTTGTATCGAGTTGGTAGATTTGGGTTTGGAGTAGTTTTGGAGTGAAATAAACACTTAGTCTCTTAGTAAGAAAGCTAAGTTAGAAAAAGTCAATCGGAACTTATGAGTAAACTGTCACGACCCAAATTTTCCACCCTTGGGAGTCGTGATAGCGCTTACTAATAGGAGCTAGGCAAGCCAATTATCAACTACTTCTTTTAACGAACCACGACAATATTAGAAATAATGAAACATTTAATAATAAAGCGGAAGTCTTAAACATAGTTAACTGAAAGAAATGGGGAAGTTTAACAAATCCTCTACCAAGACTGGTGTCACAATTCTCACGAACGTCTAGAGAATACTAAATACAAGGTTTGAATGAAACATAAGCTGTCTGCTTCGAAGCAAATGATAACAAACTAAATAAAATAGAAAGGACTACGGGCCTGCGGACGTTAGCAAGGCTACCTAGAATGTCCCTGGAGTTGAAGCCCATTCCCAAAATGCTACTGTTACTCAAATGCTGCTCAAACATCTGGATCTGTGCAAAACGATGCACAGAGTGTAGCATCAGCACAACCGACCCCATGTGCTGGTAAGTGCCTGGCCTAACCTTAGGTAAGTGCCTGGCCTAACCTCAGCAAAGTAGCGACGAGGCTAGGACCCGACCACCAGATAAACCTGTACAGTTCAAATATATATAAATACAATGGAATAAAACATCGAAAGTAAATAATCAACAAACAGAAAGGGGGATCATGTCACGACCCCAATCCCAGTCGTGATGGCGCCCAACACAACTGCTAGGCAAGCCCGACCATTTACACTCTCAACCCAAGCATTAAGCATAAACCAATTGTTTAATTATCAACTCAACAACTATGAAGCTAAAGGTTTTAACTGATAGATGGAAATAAGTCGAACAATCTCCCAAAGACCTGGGGTCATGAGTCTAGAGCCTCCAACAATATAGAGTAACAAGACTCCAATAATACAATTGTTCAAAAAAAATTGCGGAAATAATAATAAGGGAATAGGGAAAGAGTCAGGTCCTGCGAACATCAGGCAGCTACCTCGACAGCTCCAATAAAACTCTGAAGCAGCAATTACCTCAGCTAAGATTCCAAAATACCTGAATCTGCACATATGGTGCAGGGAGTAAAGTGAGTACTTCCAACTCAGTGGTAATAAAAGTAAATAATGCTGAGAGGAAAGAAACCACACAAGATCACTATCTCATGCTATAAAACACAGAACAACACTTCTTAGACAGCAGTAGTTCCATGAAAATCCTTTATAACATATCTGGCTCAGTTTAAAACCTCTTTTGAAAATATCTCTTTCTTTTATTATTAGCAGTTAAGTACATTAATACGATATCAAGTAGTGCAAGTCCGCACACAAATCAGCCTATAGGGCTCAACACTCCTTTAGCAATTTACACCAGGGTATCTGGTCATCAAGGCAGGTAGTACATGTATGCCAATAATGTATGAGTGCTAGATGTCATGCCACGTAATACAACCAGAAGCCAATGCAATGCAATGCACCTGACCACTACGGCGCGTAGCCCGATCCATTTGGGTACCCTTCGCTCACTGGGGGTGTGTACAGACTCCGGAGGGCTCCTACAGCCCAAGCGCTATAATACTGCGGCGTGCAGTCTGATCCACATATTATATCACTGCGGCGTGTAGTCCGATCCATATAATATACTACTGCGACGTGCAGTCCGCTCCATATAATATACTACTGCGGTATGCAGTCTGATCCATCTATCATACTACTGCGGCATGCAGTCCGATCCATATAACATACAACTGCAGCGTGCAGTCCGATCCATATAACATACTACTGCGACGTGCAGTCTGATCCATATAACATACTACTGCGGCGTGCAGTCCGATCCATACAACATACTACTACGGCGTGCAGTCCGATCCATGCATGTATTTGTATATACTGCTGCAACGTGCAGCCCGATCCATATCTCAGTCCAGAAATGCACGTAAGCCCCTTGGGCAATAGTAAAATAGCAGTTCTCAGCTCAAAACGTCAGAAAAATATCATTTAAGTTTTCAAATCATAGAAAGATGGCTGAGTTTGCAAAATAATATTTAGAACCTTGGACTGAGATCAAATAATTTGCATCGTAATGCAAAAACAGCGATATCAATCCCTGAAGGAATCAAATAATCGGTACGAAGCCCAAGACATGGCAATCAGCCCAAATCATGATAGCATCAAGCAGTTTTCAATCAATCACGCAGTAAAATCAAAAACCGGGATGGACCAAGTCACAATCACCAACGGTGCTCTACCTCACGCTCATACTTGGCATGTAAGTCACCACAATACAGCACTATGATGTGAAAGTTCGGGGTTTCAAACCCTCAGGACATCATTTACAAGTACTACCCACCTCGAACCGGCGAAAACTCTAGCCCGCGATGCCTTTGCTCCTCAAACCGGCCTCCACGCGCATCAAATCTAACAAAAATAATAAGGAATACATTATAATATGGTAATGGGACAACACCCAATCGAAAACAATCGAAATATCACAAGAATCTCGAAACTAGCAAAACCCGAGCTCCGGGCCCGCTTATCAAAAAATTACAAAATTAACATTTTCGGAATCCTCGTCTCGCCACGAGTCCATGCATATAATGTTCATCAAAATCGGAGTCCAAATGGGCCACCAAATCCCAAATTTACATAGCAAAAACCAAGCCCTAATTTCTTCAATTTTATAGCCAAATTCAAACAATTAATGGATGATTCTTCGATTAAATGACGTATTTACGCCACGAGACTTACCTCCAATCACTTCCCGTCGAAATCCCCTTCGAATTCTATCAACAAGCTCTCAAGGTAGTGTAAAAATGGTGGAAGAAATGGCATTGGTCGCGGATGAAATAACCCTTAAATGAATTTTGACGCCCAGATTTTTTACTCTATGCGATCGCGGCACTAGGCGCGATCGCGAAGCACAGTTCCTCAATGACAAAAATTTGCCTTATGCGAACGCGACATATTACTCGCGATCGCGATGCACCAGGAGCTCCATCAACGTGAACGCGTTAGACCCTACGCGATCACGATACACAACTTATCCCTTAAACGCGAACGTCAGTCTAAACTATGCGAACGCAATAGCAAAATTCGAGGCCCACTCTAGATTACTCTACGCATTCGCATCCTTCCTCACGCGAACACGTAGAAGGAATTTCTTCGACAAATTTTAACTGAAAATCTGCTATCCTCAAATATAGAAATTAGTCCGTTTGACCACCCGAATTCATCCCGAGGCCCCCGGGACCTCAACAAAAAACACCAACCTACTCTAAAACACCCAAAGAACTAGTTCCAATCATAAAAACACATACAACAACACGAGAATAATCAAAGCACTGCGGATTCAAGCCTAAGTTTTCTTTAAACTTCCGAAACTCTCATTGGATCAAAAACCCGACCAAACGACGTTCGAATGACCTGAAATTTTGCAGACGAGTCCAAAATCACTTAACGAAGCTACTGCAACTCTCGGAATTTCATTCCGACTCCCGGATCAAAATATCACCTATCAACTGGAAATCGCCAAAATACTAACTTCGCAAAAATAGGTTAACTTCTTCACCGGAGCTCCAAAATTTCTTCCGATTGCGCTCCTAAGCCTTAAAACATCACCCGGTGCTAACTGAATCATCGGAATTCAATTCTGAGCCCTCTAACTCACAAGTCAACATCCAGTTGACTTTTCAAATTTAAGTCTTCTTAAAAGAGACTAAGTGCCTCATTTCTTATCAAAATTGCTCCAATTAAATTCTAACGCACCCAATACTGATAATGAAACATAAAGCAATACAATAGGGGGGAAACGGGGCGGTAACTCACGTGACGACGGGTCGGGTCGTCACATCCTCCCCAACTTAAACAAACGCTCGTCCTCGAGCGGACCCAGAGTTGTCTTAGAAGTTCACCTAATAGTTGAATAACTGTAGCATGCACATAAACCGAGGTGATCCCACGTCACCCTATCTCATATAGGTCTGATAACACAATATAGCTTAAAATTATCCAAGATCAGAACTGTAACCATAGAACTACATTTCACCCTCTGAGATCGTACACAAGATCAGAACCTCACATTTTTACTCAGAATAAACCCGAACCAGCTGTAATAATCCATACTTGCAACCTTGGCTGCAATCATATGATATACCACATAACTCAAACAGATGCAGCGATAACTTCCATTCACAACAGCTACCCACGACAACCAAATATCGATAGAAAATCTCTTGTTAGATAAAGTCTCATTTCAATTCCTTCATATCCTGCCAACGGTAAATAAATCACGCGATAAACCGTAACTGTTCCTCTGGTCACCCATACATAAAGCTATTTCCCTGTTGACAAGTACCACAACAGATTTCCAAGCCAATCCTCGATATTACCTTTCTAACAAGCTAAAATCAAATTTGTTCGTACTCATTAATGACTCCAATGATCACTTCGACTCCCACCACCCATCTGGTGATATGACACCTCAATGCAGGCCTAATCCACAACTTGCGTAATACACGCACCAATGAGAAGCAGTCTGAACATGCTCAACACATGATAATGACTCAACGAAAGAGCTGTACCTCAAGATCAACAGTACCATTACAACACAAAACAGAGATCCCGTCTCACATCATGGAAATAGAGTACCTGAATTCTCCTCGGAAGGTCATAACTTCACGTGGCCTTGCCACAACGCGCGATCCTATCCAAACACTATTACCATTGAAGCACCTCAAGTCACCATGCTCAGAATGAACAGCCACACATAGATTGAGGTCTGAAACCAAGAAATCCATCACACCCACGGTGAAGCAAGTAATATACACTATTCAATCCTGAAAGGACACAACCCATGCGCTACTCGCCAAGCAACACCCAATACAGACTTTCCTCCGAAACCAGGAAGTAAGGCATATATAGTAACATATAGAAAACTATTCTCAACATCACACTGTTGCGGCATGCAACCCGACCCAGATAACATACCCGTGGCGGCGTGCCACCCGACCCACACATATATCTCACAAAAGGGGATGCACATCGAGCCAAATTTGCTAATTACAATAAACACATATAGTCTCATGCCCGGCCACAAGAAACGCATCCGAAAAAGTGCCTCAATATGGGAACTGAATCAATTGTAGAAACCTCTGCACTGACATCCGCCACGAAGGCTCAATTAATAAAGAAATACTTGCTAGCCGTCCACTGGTCTCTGGAATACAAACTACCCTGCTAGAACATAATCTGATGCACCTTGCCACGCAACCTGTGGCATTTTCCGACATAGTCCATAACACATTAGTCTAGACAACCTGACATTGGGACAACCTATCTGCAATCTAATATCATAACCCAAATTTAACATACCAAGCAAAGAAAGATTCACTCGGACCTCCAATTTCCAATAACCGCCAGACGATGTCGATACACACGGTCTACAACCACTGCATAGTCGGATCACGAGAACTTCTAGTCTCCAACACACATAACACATGAATTACTATGCCTGATCCCACACTCCACCGTACGAATACACAACACACATCAAGTATCCATTCATACCACGAAAGATATACAAAAATTTCCCTGCGCCATCAACAACCCAATCATCAACAGTCGATCCAATAAGAGAATACCGCGATACCACAAAAGTATTATCAGTTTACATTACCTTGCCCCTTTCTTTTGAACATATACCCCCGTCAAATCACTAGAATAGCAGTACCATTTTCCTTAATCGTCAGAAGATCGATTCTTTATTCACCTGCAGTTGCCTATGCTGCTCAAGAATTTAATGATTCCCATTATGAACTGAACCAAAACCTTGAACACGCAAATCTCAGTTCTCCGTATCATAACACATAGACCATACCACACTAGGATAACATGAGGACTTCTATCTGTTTTCTGAACCACAGACATCCACGCACTTAAATAGTCATGAACTTTCATGATCCCATATAGAAGAAAAATCATTACACACTCCATGTTTCGCATACCCATAGGAAATATACTCATCTTCAAACCACGGTAAACCTAACAAGAAGATCTCTGCCAACTCCAGTTGTACAGACTAAACTACCAGGACTGAATCCTTTCATCTAAACCAAGCTGAGCAAACTGCCAGCACTCAAGAGCTTTGATGCACAATACCTGTATGACTCATTACCTCAAACGCATACAGAGAATTAATCACATCCTTACCATACCATTTCGGTTTGTTATCAAGCCATTCTATTTATCTAATTTCCTTCCTGCTTCGTCATTAGTTTGATATTCTCTCTTGTTGTAACATTACAATGCCTCAATTTAGGCTCACCACAGGAGATTCAAACATAAGGCCACACTGCCTAAGACTCATAGGCCACTGAATACTCTCTCAGATGTTCCCCAGAAATACCACATTCCATAATACATTATTTGAAGAACTTTCTGCGAATCTAAATTCGCTTCCTTTACCATCCAAGTAACGACACATAGGATCCCATCACCAACATAAAATGCCACAATCTTGACCTTTACTATCGAAAACATTGTCTTTAGTCAAATACACCACCTTAAAACACCTAAGTGTTACATGTAGAATCTTGAACACATTAAACTATTCTCAAGAGTCATCCACACTTATCTAAACTACAAATTACCTGACTTAACGAACAGAACCACGCATGCCTTAATAGCACCCCGACTCCACAGGACATAATCTCATTCAAATACCAACAAACATCTTTCTCCTCATTACACTGAGCATTTTTTATCCACAACAGCTCAAGACATCCTAGTATTTTCTCACATCCACAAAGCATCGTAACCTTTGTCAAAAATCTTGCTTCACTCGCACCATTCTCGGCTCAATTTCTGCAACTAGAACTGGTTCGCCAGTATACTTTAAGATAGAACTCACATAGCACATTACTGCGCAATCAGCTAATCAATGGCAACCTCCCCAACTTTGCTCGAAGCCATATACATCACAACACATATACTCTATTGCCTTCGTAATATCATGGTGAGATTAAACTCACTCTTTCACAAGCTTGTGGAGACATGAATCATCATAAATTTTAACTCTTCTGCAATTCTTGCATTCATTCACACAACAGATAAGCCCACCACTTTAGGCGACAAAATTTTTACTAAGTCCCAAATTTTTCAAAAATTTTGGCAAAGTTTCCTTTGTAATTGTGCCTATCCACCTGCAAGAGAATAACCAAAACTATCCTAACAACATGTACACAACTCGACAAAGCATCACAATGTATATCAACAATATAAATCTCAATACTATATGTATTATATTATCAAAATTGATACATGGACATGTGTTGCACCTATTCGAATCATAACACATAAAAAAATATCTTTCAATTACACATAAGGATCATACCACTTACAGACACCCCGCAGGAGATATCCCAATTGGTTCGCCCCATTTCAATATCTCAACCTACTTTCCACCATCATATACGTTACACAATCAATTAGTCTTGCTGAGTCTAAACTCATACCGCCACATGAAATGTACTTTACTCCCAACTAAGAGTCATGAAAATATTCTTCACACACCCACAACTCGGGACTACACAACAAATCACAATAGGAATCGAACACCTAACAGTTCATCTATTAACAAGCTGCCATTTCCATATTTAGGGACAATACTGATCATATAAATTCATAATACTAGCTCGTAAAATCAGCACCTCGGTGCTCAAGCCATAGGCAAAGATACGGCCTTAAATCCTCCTGACTGTCCCAACATGAACTCCTGCAGATTACATCTCGCCCCTTGATCAGGGAATCACAAGTCATCCAGGTACATATACTACCGAGCGCTCGCGTGCGCATACAGACGTGTGGAAGGAATTTCAAGAATTATATCTCAAGATGAATCAAGTACGCACGATAAAAATTCCAAGAAAGTGAAGTTTTCCTAAAGGTTCTGTAGCTTCTCGAGAATAAATACAGACATCTCCGTACTGATCCGCGAGACTCTACTAACCGGCTCATGACTCATAAGGCCTGGTAACCTAGGCTCTGATTCCAACTTGTCACGACCCCAATCCCGGTCGTGATGGCGCCCAATACAAGTGCTAGGCAAGCCCGACCATTTACACTCTGAACCCGAGCATGAAGCTCAAACCAATTGTTTAGTTATCAATCAACAGCTATGAAGCTAAAGGTTTTAACTGATAGATGGAAATAAGCCGAACAATCTCCCAAAGACCTGGGGGTCATGAGTCTAGAGCCTCTAACAATACAAAATAACAAGACTCCAATAATATAATTGTTCAAAAAAAACTACGAAAATAATAATAAGGGAATAGGGAAAGAGTCGGGTCCTGCGAACGTCAGACAGCTACCAAGAAAACTCCAATAAAACTCTAAAGCAGCAATTAGCTCAGCTAAGCTTCCAAAATACCTGAATCTGCACACATGGTGCAGGGAGTAAAGTGAGTAGTTCCAACTCAGTGGTAATAAAGTAAATAATGCTGAGAGGAAAGAAACCACGCAAGAGCACTATCTCATGCTATAAAATACAGAACAACACTTCTTAGACAATAGTAGTTCCATGAAAATCCTTCATAACATATCTGGCTCAGTTTAAAACCTCTTTTGAAAACATCTCTATCTTTCATTATTAGCAGTTAAGTACAGTAATACGATATATAGTAGTGCAAGTCCGGACACAAATTAGCCCCTCGGGCTCAGCATTTCTTTAGCAATTTACACCAGGGTATCTGGTCATCAAGGCAGGTAGTACATGTATGCCAATAATGTATGAGTGCTAGATGTCATTCCACGTAATACAACTAGAAGCCAATGTATGAATGCAGTGCAATGCACATGACCGCTACAGCGCGTAGCCCTAGCAATACAATAAGGGGGAAACTGTGGGGTAACTAACGTGATGACGGGTCGGGTCGTCATAGATCATGTAGTGGGGAGGCAACAATGTAATTAGGAAATCACAAAATAAGATGGAAACAACCAAAGAATTTATAGTGATTCAAGAACACGAATATTTCAAATAAAACACACTGGCATCAACAACCGTTGCGGTGTGCAACCCGATCCTCAAATATCATTGTTGCGGCATGCAACCCGCTCCACCAATATCATACTTTCTTATCCAAAAAACAGTCAAACATACGGGGAAAGAAGTAAACAAACAAGGAAAGAATATCTCGGAAAGGGAAATACAACAAAGCAATTAAATCCCGGCAAGGGAACAATATCAATAACCTCAATGTCTCGGCAAGGGAAAATAACAAAACAACTAAATCCCTTGCAAGGGAGGTAAATCAACTAAAACAATAACATGTCCCGGCAAAGGAGTAATCATCAACTCTTTCACTTTCTTACACTTCTCACTTATAATTCACTTTAACATCTGAGCCATCGCTCCAAAGATTCATTTCATATTATATACCTTCTCAATCCATAATACAACTCGAGTCATTACTCCATAGAAGTTAGTAATCATAATCCATGTCTCATGCTCTTTATAGTATATAGAAATAATCAAATATCAATTAGCAAATTAAGACTCTACTCCTATTCCCTCAAACCAAAGTTAGACAAAACACTTACCTCGAAAGCTCCAAACTCAACTCAAGCCTCTAGTATAGCTTTACCCCTTGAATTTACAACAAAACCGCTCGAATCTAGTCACAAATTACTCAAATGTATCAACAAATGCTAGTTAAATCAATTTGAATGCATAAGAATGAATTTCCCAAAGTTTTGCCCAAAAATTCCCAAAAAGCCCCAGGGCCCATGTGGTCAAAACCTGAGGTTCAGACCAAAACCGGGTTATCCATTTCCCCATGAGTTCATATCTATGATTTGTTTTGAAATTGGACATCAAATTGAGGTCCAAATCCCCAATTTTAAGAAAACCTAGGTTCTACCCAAAATCCCCATTTTGACCCATGAAAATCCTCGATTTCAAGTGGAAAACATGTTTAATGATATTATAGAATGAAAGAATTGAGTAAAAATCAACTTACAAATGATTTGGGATGAAGGTTGCTCTTGAATAATCTCCTATGGCGTTTGTGTTTTGTAAGAATGGTGAAAAGTGATGAAAATTCGGCTAAGTATAAAATTTGCTGGGCTGCGGATATGGGAAATACGAAGCTGGGTTCGCAATTGCGAACCTTGCAGGCTTGGGAATTACGACATTTCTGTTTGCATTTGCGAACTCGGGCAAAAAGACGGGGTTTCGTATTTGCAATCGAATGTATCGCATTTACGAACTTTCCCCCTTAGCATTTGCGAGCCAAACCATCGCGTTTGCGATAGTGCTCGAATTTCCCAATCTTCGCAATTGCAAAGCAATGCTCGCATTTACGAGCTGGCAATTGCGGGTCCTCCCTTCACATTTGCGAAAATCACAGAAGCCAGCATACCAGATGTTCAAAAAATGGAAAATGCAATCCGATGCCTATCCAAAACTCACCCGAGCCCCCGTGGCTCCAAACCAAACATGCACTCAACCTCAAAAACATCGTACGGATTTACTCGTGCGATCATATCGCCAAAATAACACAAATGCATAGAATCACGCCTCAAAACACATGATTTTCTTCTAAACTTCATAAACTTTCAAGTTTGGAACTTATAGTCCGAAACACGTCAAACGATGTCCGATTTCAACCAAATTTCACAAAAAGTGCTTGAATCACATATAAGACTTATACTAAGCATCGGAACCAAAATACGAGCCCGATATCACAGTCTTTTAATCAATTTTCATTTCCATTTTCCTTAATAATTTCAGAAAAACAATTTCACAGAAAAATTCTTTTCTCGGGCTCTATACCTCGAATTTCGATTCCGAGCATACACCTGAGTCCCACATTATCCTACGGACCTTCCAAGACCGTCCAATCTTGAGTCCGGGTCCGTTTACCCAAAATGTTAAGCAAAGTCAACATTTCTCATATTAATATCCGAATTCAACATTTTCACACAGATTTCATATTTAAGCTTTCCGGCTACGCGCTTAGACTGCGCACGCAAATTGAGGCTACTAAAAGTGAGGTTTTCAAAGCCTTGGAAGCATAGAAAAAGGGAGAAATCCGATGATGACCCTTTGGGTCGTCACATTCTCCACCTCTAAAACAACCATTGGTCCTCGAACGGACAAAAGCAAGAAGTACCTGAGTCGGGAAATATATGAGGATAACGGCTCTGCATATTAGACTCGGACTCCCAGGTCGATGCTTCAAGAGGCTGACCTCTCCACTGAACACGCACTGAAGGAAAACTCTTCGACCTCAACTGTCGAACCTGTCGGTCTAAAATAGCCATCGGCTGCTCCTTATAAGACAGATCCTTGTCCAATTGGACAGTGTTGAAATCTAACACGTGGGCTGGAACGCCGTGATACCTCTGAAACATGGATACATGAAAAAGTGGATGCACGGCTGACAAGCTAGGTGGCAAGGCAAGTCTATAAGCCACCATTGCGGCATGCAACCCGATCCTCAAATATCATTATTGCGGCGTGCAACCCGGTCCTCAAATATCATTATTGCGTTGTGCAACCCGATCCTCAAATATCATTGTTGCTGCGTGCAACCCAACCCTCAAATATCATTGTTGCGGCATGCAACCCGATCCTCAAATATCATTGTTGCGGTGTGCAACCCGCTTCACCAATATCATACTTTCTTATCCAAACAATAGTCACAAATACGGGGCAAGAAGTAAACAAACAAGGAAACAATATCTCGGCAAGGGAAATACAATAAATCAATTAAATCCTGGTAAGGGAACAATATCAATAAACTCAATATCCCAGCAAGGGAAAATAACAACACAACTAAATCCCTCGCAAGGGAGGTAAATCAACAAAAATAATAACACGTCCCGGCAAAGGAGTAATCATCTACTCTTTCTCTTTGTTACACTTCTCACTTATAATTCACTTTAACATATGCACCATCACTCCAAAGAGTCATTTGATATTATATACCTTCTTAATCCATAATACGACTCGAGTCATTGCTCCATGGAGTTTAGTAATCATAATCCTTGTCTCATGCTCTTTACATTATATAGAAATCATCAAAAAAGCATGGAAGAATCTCAACAATTCAGGATAATCTCAATATAAGGACACTAGGTCATGCTCGACACCAGTGCATAGATACTCATCACCATGCCTACACACCGTACTCCACAAATAGAAATTAGCAAATTAAGACTCTACTCCGATTCCCTCAAACCAAAGTTAGACGAAACACTTATCTCGAAAGATACAAACTCAATTCAAGCCTCTAGTATAGCTGTACCCCTCGAATTCGACACAAAACCGCTCGAATCTAGTCACAAATTGCTCAAATGTATCAACAAATGCTAGTTAAATCAATTTGAATGCATAAGAATGTATTTCCCAAAGTTTTTCCCAAAATTCCCAAAATACCCCAGGACCAACGTGGTCAAAACCCGAGGTTCGGACCAAAACCCGGTTACCCATTCCCCCACGAGTTCATATCTATGATTTGTTTTGAAATCGGACCTCAAATTGAGGTCCAAATCCCCAATTCTAAGAAAAACCTAGGTTCTACCCAAAATCCCCATTTTCACCAATGAAAATCCTAGATTTCAAGTGGAAAACATGTTTAATGATGTTAAAGATTCAAAGAATTGAGTAAAAATAAACTTACAAATGATTTGGGATGAAGATTTCTCTTGAAAAATCGCCTATGGTGTTTGAGTTTTGAAAGAATGGTTAAAAGTGATGAAAATTCGGCTAAATATAAAATTTGCTGGGCTGCGGATATTGGAAATGCAAAGGTGGGTTCGCAATTGCGAGACAAACCATCGCATTTGTGATAGTGCTCGAATTGCCCAGACTTCACAATTGCGAAGCAATGCTCGCATTTGCGAGCTAGCAATTGCGAGCCCTCTCTTCGCATTTGCGAAAATCACAGAAGCCAACATACCAAATTTTAAAAAAATGGAAAATGCAATCCGATGCCTATCCAAAACTCACCCGAGCCCCCGAGGCTCCAAACCAAACTTGCACTCAACCTCTAAATCATCATATGCATAGAATCATGCCTCAAAACACATGATTTTCTTCTAAACTTCATAAACTTTCAAATTTGAAACTTATAGGCCGAAACACATCAAACGACGTCCGATTTGAACCAAATTTTACATAAAGCACTTGAATCACATATAAGACTTGTACCAGGCATCGGAACCAAAATATGAGCCCGATATCACAATATTTTAATCAATTTTCATTTCCATTTTCCTTAATAATTTCAGAAAAAATAATTTCACAGAAAAATTCTTTTCTCGGGCTCTACACCTCGGATTTCGATTCTGAGCATATGCCCGAGTCCCATATTTTCCGATGGACCTTTCAGGATCGTCCAATCTCGGGTTCGGGTCCGTTTATCCAAAATATTGACCAAAGTCAACATTACTGATATTAATATCAAAATTCATCATTTTAACACAGATTTTATATTTAAGCTTTCTGGCTACGCACCCGGACTCAGCACACAAATCGAGGCAACTAAAAGCAAAGTGATGACCCTTTGGATCATCGCATAAATGAATTCGGATTTGGACTTTTTATGATTCGATTAGCTTCGTTGGGTGATTTTATACTTTGGAGTGTGTCCAGAATGTAATTTGGAGGTCCTTGGTAGAATTAGGCTTGTATTGGCGAAAGTTGGAAGTTTAGAAGTTCTTCGGCTTGATTTCGAGGTTGATTTTGTCTTTTGGTGATGTTTTCGATGTTCCGGAGGTTTGACTAAGTTCGGGTAGTGAAATGTTACTTATGGAAAATATTGATTGAAGTCCCTAGGGCCTCGTGTGAGCTTCGAATAGATTTGCATTGTGTTGCGCCCTTTTTTTTGTTAAGTTTCGACGTCGATTTTTCAAGCATAAATGATATCATATTGAACAAATGAGCTCCAATTTTATTTTTTATTGAAGCATTAGATCCGTATTGTAATTACGGACCGTAGCAAAAAGAATCATTGAATTTGGACATCGTATGAGGATTTTATGGTCATTTTACTAATAATTATTTTTCTAGATTTTTCAGATTAATTATGAAATTGCCACTAACAACGTATTTAAAAATCTGCACTATTTGCAAATATTAAAACCTACATATCTAATTCATTATAAGGTCAAATTGAGTGATTCAAAAGCCTAGCTTGACTAGAATTTCACAAGGAATCTATTGGAGACATAAAATACAAGTTTCGGGTTTTTTGTCACAAGAAACGAGGCAGAATAGCTAGTAGAAAAATACATAAACTAGGGTTTGCTCATTCGATCATATTTTTAGTTGGGGGAACTCGAATTAGGGAGATTTTGGAGGCAAAATTAACCATATGGATTGGGATAAGTTTTCTCTACTCGGTTTTGATTATATTTCATGAATCTATCTTCGTATTTTGGGATTTGATTGATGATTTCTGTCACGACCCAAAATCCCAACCCGGTCGTGATGGCGCCTCTAGTGAAGACAAGGCCAGCCAACAGATTAACAAAACACTTTTCACAGCTACTTAACACGAATGAGTCAAACCATAGTGTACATTGACATAAATGCGAAAGGAAATGGTAAAACAGGGAACCAGCCCAACTCAGCCCAAAGTCGGGGTGTCACAAGTCACGAGCATCTAAAGAATCTAAGCACTATTATAAGACCAGTAATACACATAATGAAATTTAGAATCAAAGGAAGAAATACGGTGCCGCGAACGCTGATGGTCACCTTGCTCAGCTACGATGGCAAAATCTGCAATCAGCTCAAAACCCGCTACCGGGTGAACAATTACCTTCATCTGCACACGAGGTGCAGGGAGTAAAGTGAGTACTCCTACTCAGTAAGTAATAAAAATAAATAATGACTGAAAGCATGAAATCTCATAAAGGCATAAATAACACTATCTCAAGCAGTAAAAATCAGTCATGCAATAAAACTGAGAAGTAACTGATGGTTCTCTTTAAAAAAAAAAACAGTGAAGACACTTAATTTTAACAAGTAAGGGAATAATCAGAAACTTGCCCCTCGGGCTCAATATCAAATTTTCAATACAGTATCAGCCCCATGGGCTCTCTCCCAACTCACAAACACACAACATCAGCCTCTCAGGCTCACTCCCAACTCACAGAACACAACATCAGCCTCTCGGGCTCACTTCTAACTCACAATACACAACATCAGCCTCTCGGGCTCACTCCCAACTCACAAAACACAACATCTCCCAACTCACCTGGGTACCCAACATCAGCCTCTCGGGATCACTCCCAACTCACAAAACACAACATCGGCCTCTCAGGCCCACTCCCAACTCACCTGGGAACCCTGCGCTCACTGGGGGTGTTTACAGACTCCGGAGGGGCTCCTACAGCCTAAGCGCAATATCATAAGGCCTTAAAGTCTTCACACATCACACTCGAGGCCTGAAAGCCTCCTCACATAACACTCAAGGCTTGGAAGCCTTCTCACATCACTCAACATATCCTCATATATGGCCCTCGGCCACAATCAGTCCAGAAAATAATCATAAGCCCCTTGGGCATCAGTAAAACAATGGTGCTCTGCTCAAACAATATTATAAATATCATTTAAATCTCAAGTTGAGTATAAATGTAGCTGAGTTCATGAAATAGTATAATTCAATTGGACTGAGTTCAAATAATATTTCAATTAGTGAGAAAAATAGTAATGTAAATCCACAAAAGATTTCAAGCAATTGGCATGAAGTTCAAATATGGCAAGAAGCCCAAATCATGGTGAAAAACAATAAGTCCTTGCCAAATACGCGGTAAAATATCAACCGGGATGGACCAAGTCACAACCCCCAATTGTAAAAGACCCCTCGCCCGTAATATAACATGTGTATCACCTCAATATAGCACTAAGTTGTGCAAAATCCGGGATTTCAAACCCTCAGGACATCATTTAAAATCATTCCTCACCTCGAACCGGTGAAATTCCTCGCTCGCGACGCCCTTGCCCCTCAAATTGGCCTCCACTCGCGTCGAATCTAACCAAAATCAGAGTGAACACATTACAATATGCTAAGGGAACACCACCCACTCAAAAACAATCGAAAAATATCAAGAATCTCAAAATTTGCAAAACCTGAGCCCCAGGCCCGCTTCTCGAAAAATTATAAAACTTACATTACCAGATTCCTTGTCTTGCCACGAGTCTATACATACATAGAACTTCCAAATCCGAGCTCAAATGACCTATCGAATTCCAATTTGAAATATTAAAAGTCAAGCCCTAGCTTAACCCCCTTTTCAATGAATTTCCACCAATTTCCATGTAAATTCTACCATAAACATGAATAATTAGGCCAAGGAACTTACCTCCATTCGCTTCTCAGTCAAAACCCTCGAAATTTCTCGCCCAAAGCTCTCAAAGATGCTCAACAATGGAGGAAAATAATCCCCAAATCGCGGATGAAATGCCATTTTAAAAGCCTTCTGCCCAGGCTGATTTTCGCTTCTGCGGTCCCGCTTCCGCTTATGCAAGACCGCTTCTGCGGCCATATTTCCGCGTTTGCGGTCTTCATTAACCTCCCAAAAATCCGCTTCTACGGTTAGGAGACCGCACCTACGGCTCCCGCTTCTGCGCAAAAGGACCGCTTCTGCGGTCTAATTCAAAAATCCTCAGGACTGCTTCTGCGATCACAACCCGCTCCAACGATGTCCGCTTTTGCGGATTGCCTTCCGCTTCTGCGAAAGTTTCCACGCCCCTCATGGACCGCATTTGCGACCTCCCCACCGCATCTGCGGAACCGTTTCTGCGGCTCCTTTTCCGCAGATGCGGAAATACCAGAAGCCATAAAAAAAATAGACCTGCAACATTCTTCAAAATTCCCGTTTAACCACCCAAAATCACACCGAGGCCCCCGGGACCTCAACCAAAAGAGAAAATATGATCTAATACCCAAGCCAAACTTGCTCGATTCATCAAAACACTATCGTTAACATCAAAATCTTCAAATTTCACTAAATCAAAGCCTAATTTCTTCAAGACCTTCCGAAATGCATTTCGATCTAAAATCCAACCAAACGATGTCCGAATGACCTGAAAATTTGCAGACATATCCAAAATCACCTAACGAAGCTATTGTAACTCTCGAAATTCCATTCCGACTCTCGGATCAAAATCTCACCTATCAACCGGAATCCACCAAAATTCAAATTTTGCCAATTCAAGACTAATTCTACACCGGACCTCCAAATTCAATTCCGATCGCGCTCCTAAGTCACAAATCACCCCCCGAATCTAACCAAATCACCATAATTTACATCCGAGCCTTCTAACTATATAGTCAATTTCCGGTTGACTTTTCCAAAACAAGCTTCCTTCTAAGAGACTATGTGCCTCATTTCCAACTAAAACCAATTCAATTCTATCCGATCAACTCAAATACAGATATTGAAACATAGAACAACATAATAGGGGAAAAATGGGGCAGTAACTCACGTGACAACAGGACGGCTCGTCACAATTTCAAAGTTAAAATTGAGGGAGTTAGGGTTTGAGTTTTGGAGAGTTTTAAGTGTGGATTTGAGAGATCAAATGGAGTCCAATTTTGAAAATTTTTTTAAGGTTAGAATCGGGAGAGAACGAGGATTATTATTCTTCCATCTTTGACTAATTCCGAGATTTAGGCCCGGAAGCCCAGTTTTTGCCTTCGGATTTTTGGCCTATTTTGTAGTTTTTATTGCGGAATTCGATTCCTTAGACTATGTTGATAGTAGTATTTTGATTATGGATAGATTGGGAGCTTTTGTAGACCGAGACCAGAGATGAGGGCATCCCGAAGTAGGATTTTACGCGGTTGAGGTAAGTAACAGTTTTAACTATGGCTTTGAGGGTATAAACCCAGAAAAATTGATATCATGTGACTGTATGGTGGTGATACCCATTCTAGGTGACGGGCGTGTGGGTGTGCACCGCGAGGGATTGAGACTTGGTCCGTCCCATGAGGCTGTGAGGCCTAATGGTTATTATCTGTGGTTATGTGTTTACTTGTTGTTGAACTTATTTGCCTTCATGTTAGAGATCATGCTTAGGCTTTATGCATGCTCACATTATTTTTACTCAGTCTTAGAAATTATTGTACATGTTTACCTCAGTCTCTATTAATTGCTAAAATGATGTGATACGTGGTGTGGGCTGTGTCCCTTTATTTGTTGATGATGGTTGTGAGCACATGATTTTTTCCCTATATATGAATTATTCCCAAATAATTCAAACAAAATAATTTTTTCTTTCATTATTTTTTACTTTTGTGAATTTTGTGTTATTTTCTGTTAATTGGTTGTATTTTATTTGTGCATTTTAATTGATATGAAAAATATAAAAAATACGCATGACATTTGCATTTAGGATATAATTTTATATTTTAGGATTAATTAGTGGTTAAGTTGTTTTTAAAACAAAATATGAAGAAAATATTAAAAATAGTCCCCTTTTGCATTTTTAATTGATAATTGTTGAATTTGTCACGAAATAAATTTTAAACAATTTTAGGAATCAATTAGCTTAACTTTAAAAATATATTTGGTCTTTATTTTAATTTTTTGCATTTTTATAAAGTCAGAAAAATATTTAAAAAAAAGTACAAAATGATATACAAAAATAAGTAAAAGAAAAAAAAGGAGAAAATAAAAGAAATAAATAAGAAGACCACAATTGGGCCAAAATTGGCCTAGCCCAAACCACAAACCCCCCCGGACCAAAATTCCAGGCCCAATCCCATTAACCCGGCCTGCCCCCCATAGTCAAAACTACATCGTTTAAGGGCGCATTAAATATATGCCATCGATTCATTTCAATCCAACAGCTCATAATTGATATTGATTTTCCATAATATTATCCAAAAATCTTTGCAAACCCTAGACATATCACCTCCTTCCTCGTACCAACCCCCCTCCCTGTAACACCGGCAACCAGCCCACCATGTCTCCGCCACCCGCCGCCGGCCGAAAATCGCCGCCGCCGACGGCGATGCTCCTTTCCCACCCAAAAATACACCCTAGAATCCTATTTCCTTCTCTTTCCAACCCTCGAATCCATTTCACTCAATTCATCGCTGATTTTCTCGAATTTCAAATCTAAGAACCGGCCAAAACCCTAGTTCTTCCAATAACTCCCAAATTAACACCATACAATCTCCTCACCCTCCTCATCCCTAATCCCAAACCAAAACTTTCGAAATCTCAACGAAACTTCTCCAATTTTAGATCTAGGGTTTCGAAACTGGACTGTCTAAATTTTCAAGAATTCGAAGGATTTTTTAATTAATGTTATATGTTTTGTAAACATGTAACATTAATTAAAAAATCAACTTCGATAAATCATTCAAGAAGCGGGAAAAAATAGTAAGTTCCGTTTTATTTTAATTTTTGATTTATTCTGGTTTTTTCTTATTGATTTTTGTATTGTTTGGTTCTTGTTTTGATTTCTTGCTTACTCTTGCTTAATTCATGCTTCATTAATGTGTGATTCTTATTCCGTCCCGAATTTTATCCATGGATTTATTCGTTTTTTTTGTTTGTTATTTTTGTTCCCTGTTTGTCTCTTTTCTTATCAATTAATGATTCTATGCTAGTCCATGATTATTGTTAATTTAAGAGTTTGATTGTCAGTTTTGATTAATGATTTGGGTAGTGTTTGAAATATGTTAATTAGCGGTCTCATTTAGTTCAATTTTATAGTGTTGAACCTAGTTGGATATAGCTGAATAATTTAGTTCAATTAACTATAGTTAAATACAACTAAGGTAAAAGGGGGGCTGGGGAGTTATAGTTCACACTAAGGTTAGTAATTTGGGGGGCATTCAACGGTAGTTTAGGCATCCAAAATGGGCTGGTTTATTAAGGACCAGTAATTTCAAAACAAAAACAATGGTAGTATAGGTATTCCATAGGTAGAAGAACACCTTAGGGCCTTCTAGAAGGGGGCTTTAGTGTAAGTTATTGCATTAAAAAATTCAGTAACTTGGGCAACAAGCCATAAAAGTAGGGTTTAATAACCAATTTTTGAAAATAAAAAGGGGGAAAATAGGAAAATACTTCCAGAACATTCTGCCCAATTTTTTTCCTATAAAAGGCATCCATAATGCATTGATTAAAAAGTTTTAGACCCTGAAAATTCCGAAAAATATTACAGCTTTAATTCCCTCACAAAATCCCTTTTTTAAGTTCAAAAAATTTCAAATTTGAACTTCAAAATCTATGGAAGTTCAAACAATTTCCATTCTGATAGTTCAAGTCTTCTATTCCCATTTAATTCCTACAAAAAAATCCAAAAACCTATAAAATCCAGTGAAAAATAAAAAAAAAAGTTATTGCATTGCTTTTTTTGAAGTTAGTTTTGAATCTTAGTCCATTTTTGAGAAAATTTGAGGTTAAACAAGAGTGATTGGGGTTATTTTGTTGCTGTGAGTCTCTGTTGCCTTCCTTGGGTGCTATATTGGTCTTGTTCTACTGTTGATTTGAGCTGCTGCTTGCTTATCCAATACTGCTGACTCCTTTTCCCCTTTCTTACTCAATTCCAGGTACATTTGTGATTCCTTATGACATGAAGCTTCACTCATTGTATATAAACCAATGTGAAATCAATACGATCCAGCATTTCTACAATATGAACTTGATTTTACTTCCATTATTGGTTCCAGTTGTAGTTTCATTTGAATAGATATATGTTAATCTTAAATAGAACCATTTATATTAATTAGGAATGCTCAAACTATACTTTATAATTGCATTGGACTGTTTGGACTGTTATCTCTTAGGTCTGCGTGAACATTTTTTAATTGAGGAGCAATTACATGTTAGGTAGAAGAAATAATTCATGTCAGTTAACTTAATTTCTGCCAGTTATTCCGTTTATCTATTAGTTAGTTGTAGCTTGAGTGTTTTAGAAGTTGTCTAGAACTGTGGTGAATTTCAACAAAAGGAAATACCACGCTCAATGATAGAATTATACGTTTGTTCATGATTAATTTGTTTTCCATTAGATAATGAGGACTGACCCTAAAATCAACTAAAAATTCAAATTCCTTCAAGTGGACAACATGAGAGTTGGATGTTGTATTGATACTGTGAGCAGATGGAATCAGTATGTTTAAATGATATTAGATTGCAAATAAATTACACATTCCCACCAATTTGAAACCAAGCATTCACATTCTCATTATTAATTCAATTTGGTTTGAAAGTTAAAGTTTTAGCAGTAAGAATTTTTAAAAAATCCTATTGCTTAATGCCTGGGCTTCCAAAATTTGGGCTGTATAATTAAACTTGTGCCTGCTTAATGGCCCAAACAGCCAATTTGACTCTTAAGCTATAAGGAATCCATGATGGGGCAGTGCTGAAGCCCAGTTACCAGCAACAGTGTTTACAAATACTGGGCTAGCTTTCAAGGCCCAAAAATGCAGGAAATCAAAAACCCAAAACTTCATTAGGAACACGGGGAATTAATTTGCAATATAAATTTAGGTTTTCGAGTTAGGTAGCGGGTTCAAATTAAGAGGGTCCTCCCTTTTATTTGAATTGGGACTTGAACTTGACGCCCGAGTTTATAAATGCAAATTAGTTGGGCCTTTTTAGATACAAAAAATAAATAGAAAATCTTAGTTCGCTTTAGATTCACCTCTTAATAAAAATGAGACGAGCCTCGCCAAACAAAATCAATAACTTGCGGGGCCCTCATTAATTGCTTAAAAAAAATACTTATAATTCGGGGCTTGCCGTTTAGCGAATTTCACGGCCCTCCGCATAGGTAATGACCCGTAAGTCGCTTTAGGCGTGATTTTTATTAATTTTATCTTCCTAAATACGGGTGTGCATTTTGTGCAACCCAAATCCAAATCCCAAAACGTTGAATAAAAATGTATCAAGGATCCGGGTGCATTTCATGTGACGTGATCCAAAAATATGTTTTTAAATGACGTTCACTTTCTTTAAAATATTTAACTAAAAGCGGTAAATAATCTTAAAAAAATCCATATAGGTTGGAACATGTATAAAAATTAGATTTTAGCCATTTATAATAATTTACGCGATCATGCTAGAACCACGGGATCCGGGAGTGCTTAACATCTTTCCTCGGGTCAACAAAAATCCTTATTCAGAATTTCTGGTTCGCAGACTCCAATTGGGAAGTCAAAATTTTCCTCGATTTGTAATTTAAATTAAATCGGTGAATTGGAACAGCAAAATCTAATCCTTTCCCAAGTGACGACTCTAAAAATAAATAAATAATCCCATCTCAAATAATATTACTTTAAATGGAAAAACTCCCTTATACATTTTCCTTTGGGGTAGGTGTGTAAAAAGGAGGTGCGACAGCTCTGGCGACTCTGCTGCAGACACGAACCCAAAATTTCGATTCAAGGTTCAAGAATTCGAGCTTAGTATAATTATTATATTTGGCTTTATCTAATTTTTCTACATGTTTCATGCTATATGTGCTAAATGTTTTACCGCTTTGATATTTGTTGAAATTTTATATATAAACTTTCGCGAATCCCTTCCTCTCTCTGAGTCTTCTACATTATGGAGAAGGGTGCACTTCATGTAGTTTCTCTTCTGTTTAGAGTCTTTCACAATTTAGAACAAGGTTAGATAAGTTGCAAAGCCGGCGGAGCTTCTGTATCCATGGTACGCCGCCTCCCCCTCGGCTCGAGTTATCTGCTCGGGTAAGCCAGGTCTAGAATAATAAACCTAGAGTTTAAACCTAGAAGAACAAAAACTCATGCTGGATCCCCAGTAGGACGTTTGTTTGTATCATATGCATTTGACTTAGGGGACTCAACACAGGGGTTAGGTCTGTTTAGAACAGGTGACCTGAAATAAAGCGACATTCCCGATGCATCTTACGTGCTACTTGCGCATTTATTTGCTCGGCTTTACATGTTGACTGATTTGTCTAAATAAGTGAAAATTGAGAAAATAAGCAGTGTTAGGATTAAGTGAGGGTGACCATTTGTTTTGAAAAAAACCAATGCCCAAATAGTACCGAAATGCTACCGGATTTTTAAAAAACTAAAATATAACAAAAACAAAAAAAACAAGGAAAACTGAGAATATTTGAAAAGAAAGAAATTTGTTGTTCCAAATAGTTTTGATTTTGGCAAGTTATCCCGAACTACACTGGTTTGATTCTCACCGGATGTGAGATACATAGGCAACCCTCATCGGGTCCAACCTCTCTTTCGCAAAAATATCCCAAAAAAATGTCAAAACTTTAATTTTTTCATAAATAAGTCGGGTGATGCCATTCTTGCTTAAAATAAGCCGAATGTCCCAAAAAGGAGCCGAAAGGCCGTTTTTCGCACGAATAGCCACCCTGAGTCATTTTAAATGGTTTGCGGACACAACCTTAAAATATTCTATCAGAAGTGCTGAAAGGCCGTATTCGCAAAACTAAATCCTTGTCTTTCTAAATAAAGAATTTTACAAAAATAGCCAGTTTTCAAAATAAGTCATTAAAATTCCCTTGTAAATAAACGTGCGGGATGACTTCAAGTAACATCAAAACCTTCTCAGTCCTGAGTGAGATCCCCTTGAAACTTCATATGTGGTGGCATGATATAGGAAAAGGAAGCAGAGATACTGTGGTCAAAGTTTTGGGCGATCTAGTGGATTTATTGAACCTCAAACTGAGGAAAGATATTATTGAGGCATTAATACCATTTTGGGACCCGACCTGTAACATATTCCGGTTTCCAGATTTTTAACTCGCACCTATATTAGAGGAGATTGCGGGATACGCGGGTCTCAACTGGAACCTTCGAGGTAGATACCCACTGGCCCCACGACTGGTAACCCTTCATAGGTTTTTGGGCTTGTTGAACATCATCCGGGATATTCAAGACCTGCATCTGGCAGAAGGGTGTTGTACATTACATTTCCTATATCACCGGTATGGTAACCCAAAAGGTTTCGAGGAGCCCAACACCGGCTTGACACATGCCTGAAATAAAGACAAATGGGAAGCCCGACAGGGATTAGCCTTCATGGTAGCCTTTCTAGGAGTAGTGGTTGGTCCGAGAGTAGATAGTAACATAGACCTCGGCCTGGTAGGGATGCTAGATATTGCCATGAAAAAACCTATAGCACAGTCGTCCCTCTGATCATAGCAGAAATATACCGGGCTTTGATGAAATGTTGCGAAGGTGGGAAATTCTTTCAAGGTTGCAATTTGCTCTTACAGTTATGGATGGAAGAACACCTCTGTCACCACACAGGCTATATGAACTATGGTTTAACCTAGTTGAGTTGTGTTGTAGAATTTGGGACCCGGGTGATAGGTATTGAGTTCCCTAAGGGTACTGAGGCTTGATCGTCATGCTTAAGATCCATGATCTCAGATAAAGTCAAATGGGCTTATGGGTGGCTTCCTGCTACTAAAAATGTGTACACATCAGTAGAGGTCCCCTATATTCTTTTGATGGGTATCTGAAGCATACAGCCTTACACTGCTTACCAGGTTTTGCGACAACTTGTAAAATTCCAGACAGTGCAAAATAATGAAGACCTGAGTGAGCAAGTCATTGAGTTAGGCCCGAAGGCTGCATTTCCTGAAGGAAGAATTCAAAGGATATGGAACGAGTGCCGATTTCTCGAGCCTAAAACCATAATACAGGACCAAGCTGGAGGCGAGGTAGATCCCAAGTATCTGAGGTGGTATGGGAAAAGATTTCAAATCCCAGAGAGACCCGCTAAAAGACCGCACGTGCAGCAATTTACCGATGGGGTCCAGGTTCAATGGGGTTGGCAAGCAAAGGAAAAGGAGTACGGAGCTAGAATAGGATAGTTGGAGCAACAGGTCCGGGACGTCCAATTTGACAAGAGTGTACAGGCTACAGCCGACGGGGGTGATAAAAAGAAATTAGCTCAGGATAATGAAGCACTCAGAGTGCAAATTAAGCGAATGAAAATAGATGCCAGGAACCAAGAAAGAAGTCTATCTGATGAAAGGTTGATCAAAGGGTTAAAGAGACAAATCTCGGACTTCCAAGAAGAATTAGAAAAATCCGAGGGAAACATGGAAAGACTTCGGGCACAGTGGGCTAAGAAGATTGAAGAAAGAGCCCTATTTGTGCCACAAATAAGGAGAAACTACGAGCGGACCATTGCCAAAATGAAGAGAAAAATGAATACTATGGAAGAAAAGACAACCCAGCGGGATAAAGAATTCCAAGCCGAGAGGGACCAGTGCTATGGGCTGATTGCCGAGATGGATAAGGAAATAAAATCGCTGCAAGACCTGCACTTCCAGGATTCTCATGTGCTAGAGGCTCGTACCCTACAAATAAGCCGACTCCTTCAAGAAAAGGGCCGAATCAGAAACATTGCCCACTATATTGTCATGAAGTGTCAGGCCTGTGAGCGAATGGGTCGTACCACGTCCATTACCTCAGTGATGATATTTGTTCACTAGGCCATGAATGATTTAGATCAGTTACAAAGGGGTCTTGCACACCGGCCCACGGCGATGACGAATGATGCCGCGCGGGCCCCAGGATTTGAAGCATTGATGTATTCGTAGTTAATCGAGTCTGTATTTTTTCTTTTGAGTCTATTTTTGTAATTTCCTTTTCAAGAAAAGAAAAACAAATAGTCTAGTATCTTTTGTAACCGCAGTTATTATTAATGAAAAATTAAAAATTCCTAAAAGATTATTTTCTTATTTTTGTATTTATTTACAAGAACAACTTTTGGTCTGATTCATGCAGGGTCATGATACGTAGGCAATCTACATAAGATTCAACCGTAATCCTGAGAAAAAGAGAAAAAGAGGAATACGAGGAAATAAATAAAAGGAAAAAACAAGAGAAAAAAAGAAACACAAAGGAACAAAATAAGGCATTGAGAGAAAAACAATGGCCAAAGAAAAGAAAAGGCGGAAAACGAAAAGAGGGAAAAGAAAATGAGAGAAAAACAAAACATAAAGAGAAAAGAAAAGAGAAAAGGAATAAGAGAAGAAGCCGGGATGACGCATATGATCGAAGCAAACATGTAGATATTCATTTAACTGTATAGGTGCATCATACTCCAATGAGTAGTTGCCTATCTGTTACTTTTTTCACACTAACCGTTGTTGCTGTCATTCCAGCTTAGCTTTTTAGAAATAGTTCTTGGTTTGTGGTAAGCTGGCCTCGCATCGATACTTCACCAGATCCAAAGGAAAAACAAAGATGTCATCCGAAATGACCCTGCCTGCAATCCCCATACCCGAAGACAGCCCAATCTATGGGATTCGGGCCTCTAAATCCCTTACAGTTGAAGAAAATCGGATCCTATGCCTGCTATTGATGGAAATATGGGATGCTTGGAACAATAGAAAGGAACCTCCAAGCACTATCTCTGGATTCCCGAAGTTATTCCCTAGATCTGGAGGTGCTACCACTGTCCCTATCAGCCGTCCAAATATTCCTCTGGGCAACCTACTATGACTGCTAGCTTCTTCGGAACACCCTCTGAGGCTCAGCCCCAGGCGTTCCCGTCTGCAATTGCTCCAAATATGTTCACAGCTCCACCGTCCTCCGCAACAACACAACAATCACTACCAAAGCATGATTTTGACCCCTCGGTCTTCACATTCCAGAACCCCGTCTTTCAGGCTGATCCTCTTCATTATCCTTAGTACACCTACTCTCAGCCACCATATGAGCTTACACCAGGGCAGGATAAAACCCCGAAAGACCAAGAGCACGACGAGATGGCAAAGAGAAGAAGAAGCCTCGAGCTAAGCTTGAAAAAAATGCAAGGCTTGAGCGGGCAGAAAAGCATCTCCTATATATACTTGTGTATATTCCTGCATCCACACCTGCCATTAGGATTGAAAATGCCAAAATTTGAAAAGTATGACGGGCACGGCGACCCCATTGCTCACCTGAAAAAGTACTGCAATTAGTAACGGGGTGCCGGCGGCAAAGAGGAATTATTGATGGCATATTTCGGGGAAAGCTTGATTGGTTGTCACGCCCCAAAATCCGAGGAGCGCCACCGGCGCTGAATCGAGTAAACTTGATTGAGCAAGCCTAGCAGGTTTTATGCATACTACCCAACCCGGATGGACTTCGTTAATCAAATTCTATCAACATATAATTAATGATTTCCATTTCAGTTTCATTAGCAACATCATTTTGCCAATTTAAGGGTATTACCTGTTATAGACTTATGTACATCAATATTTCTATTTTAATTTTCAATACCCGACGCTACCCACAACCTGTCTACGGAGCCTCTATATATAACTAGAGAATAATACAGAAATGTCGGCAACAAGGCTCCGGCTATACATTTTGCAAATAAAAAAAAATAAAAATAAAAATAAGACTCTAAGAAGAACAGCGGCATAAGACACGCAGGGCCCCAAGGAGCAAGGGGCTCACCAATATAGCTGATGGAAAGTGAAGGAGGTGCTACTGCTGGTGGACTGGAGTGCCTGCTACAGAACCACCTACAATCATAACACGAATGTAGCGCCCCCGGCAAAAGGGACGTCAGTACATTTGAATTGTACTGGTATGTATAACTAAACACCATTTTACTAGCAAGAACTATAAACAGATACAAGCAAATAATATGGGCAAATCAAAGAAGCAATTCATATAATCTTTCAAACAATTTCCACAACATAGATTTGGGTATTTCTGTCACATGTTCACCACTATTCTCAATTACCACCGCCATCTCAAGCAGAGTCCGATCACAACCCGATCGGCTAGGTCACCTCATTGGAGGCATTACTCTAAATCAATATTTCATTTCCCTTATCCGGAATCCAATATCAGCACATTACCACCATGTGTGCGGCATGGTGTCCGATCACGACCCGACCGGCTTGGTCACCTTATTGGAGGCGTTACTCAATTCCCAACAGTCAACACTTTCAAATATCAATCCTACACAAATCAAGGATAATTCAAGTTACAAATCATAGGTAAGTGAGCATATAGCCAGCACAATTAGTTCTTTGTTTCAATGTCGGCTTATAGCCCAAGTAATTCAACACTTAATTATACTTTCCACCATTCCCTAATTATCAAGATTTGTACATTATTCACATCGAGGAACATCCTTCACGAATATGTATAGTTATATGCAAATCAATTAATTCGTAATGATAATCAATACTCCAACCAATTTACCTCTTACCACACTTTTGTAATGACAACGGAGCTTAATTTCTAATAAAAATGGGTTTTAGCCATACATACCTTAATAAATCTTTTCCTTACTCTTTTACACATTTCCGAAACACTTAGCGCTTCGATCTATGGAGCAAGAATTTCAAATTAAATTGAGAATTAGAGACAAAAATGAAGTTCTAGCTTGGTTCGAACATATCATCAAACACTAAAGGTGCACTATGACCTTATGCCCCTTTTTGTGAGGAATTCCTATCATTTTGTACCCCCAATTGCCTCCTTTTTAATTTTACTACTTTCTAATACTCTATGGTGGCATGCATGCAAGAGATTCACTCTCATACCCATGAATTACTTCTCTAATGACCCCATACGGCTAAGTATACAAATATGAGCTGAGGTGATGGAGCCTTACCTCTTGGGATGAAGATTCAGGAGCCTTCACTTGATTTTCTTCAATGATTTAGCCTTGTCTTATGAAGTATTTTAATGGGAGACTTTTCCTCTATAAGAACCCTCTTCCTCTCTCTAGAAATGCTCAGAAGAATGCTCAAAATGTGCTAGAACACCGGTTATATCGAAATGGAAGTCGGGTTAAAAATTAAAAAATTTGAGCCCCGAGTCAACTATGCGGTCGCAACTGCGATCGCAGAGTAAACATGCAGTCCGCATAATGGATCGCAGCATTGCTCCCCAAAAACTAAACATTCTGACTCGGTCTGCGGTAAGAATGCGGTTTGCATTCATGTTCTGCGGTAGCAAAGTGCACCGCAGAACTGATCCTCGCACAAGTCAAAGGAAAATATGCTGTCCGCATTTTGATTATGCGACCACATTTCGACCGCATTACTGACTTCAATTTTAACCAACATTCTGCCTCACTCTGCAGTAGATATGCGGTCCGCATTTTGATTATGCGACTGCATTCTGGATCGCATTTCTTGCATTTTTCTAGAAACTTGATTCTTTTGATTTTTAAAGCTTAGATCACTACCAAGGGTCCGAACCGCGGCGAGCTTGCTCGCCGCGAAGAATTCTACACATTCCTAACACATATTCGGACCTTGGCATAATGAGCTGCTAGGTTTTATGCACAAAATTTTATAGGGCCTTACATCCTCCCCCACTTAAAATCATTCGTCCTCGAATGAGGATTTTTGAAAATTAGTTGGTTTAAAAAATATGATATGCAAACTCTCAAAATCTTCACTAACTCCAATATTTTTAGAAAAATTTCGCCAGAGTTTCCTTTGTATTATGGACATATATACCTGTCAGAGAGCCCCCAAAACATATTTCCAAGAACCATCACACAACTCCTATCATCCCTACAACTGGTATACAATTCACTTCCTCAATACTTGCACATATTCAATCACTTGACACATTCTTACACATAGTTTGATTAGTGCAATGAACCCCCATATACTTTAACCTCTTCGATTCACTATATACACTTAAATTAATAATTACCAACCTATAGTATCATAAGCCAATTACTTATCACACGAGTCCTTACAAAACTTTTTATTTACCAAGAAGGGTTTACGTATGACTCAAATAATCGCAACACATTCAATTTCGGCACAACTTGAAGAACTCTAGTAGTACAACATTTAAGGGAGATATTGTTACAACCCATATCCACACGCTTTAGTTCATGCCATATGTTAGTTAACACAAATACAATAAGGAATTATGCTTTAGATGATAAGAAGTTAATCATGTTGATCTTAAGTGATACAAGGGTGCATAAGGGTGATTAACAAGTATTAGAAGTTAAACGAATCAAAGATGTTGTAACTCGTATTTTTGGGTAAACCTATAGGTGCTTAATACTCTGAGGAGGTCATGTTTTAAGGTATTTGAATCATATAATATAGGTATCATAAGTCTTAAAGTCAAACGAGTTATGAAAAAAAAGTCGACAAAAGTTGTCGCAACATAGGTTCATAGTTTTACCTAAACTTTAGGTTAAATGTTATTAAGCTTTTATCCTAATATACTTGGAATTACGAGGTGATCTACCCACCAAATTGAAGATCTATGAGTTTATTTTCCAACGAATTAAACCATTTATCAATACGACATTGGAATAGAGAGATATAGAAATTTTTGCAAGACTGCACAAGCTGCTAGGTGACAAGTAGGTGTGTCACCTACTTGTTTAAATGATGGCCCAAAAAGAGGCAATTTCGGGTCAGACAAAGAGCCCATTAAAAGGCTTATCTTCTGCAATATATCCCTCATTATATTTCACAAATAAACAGACCTAAACCCCTGCAAACTTCCTCCCAAAAATTCTCCACAAACCCTAATTGATTTTCCCTCTCTTTCAAGTTCAAATTGGGGGTAAACCCTAGAGTTTGAAGAACCAAGATAAAGGCTGAGTTATCCAACAAGTAAGTTGAGTTTACTTATATATTTGATACATTTATTCTTCTGTGAATTCATGGTAATTCGTTCTATACATGTAAAAACTCACGGGACGGTGATCGGAAGCCGTGAGTTCGAGTTATTCACTTGTAGCAGACTGTTTTATGGACTGTTTTGTGTTGTTGTTGGGCTGCGTTTTTAACTACTGTTTTGTGGAGTTTTGGAGGAGGAAGGGTGTGGATAAACACCATACATATGTAGGGTTGTGGGCTGGTAGTTCTTCGTAATATTTTCGGGTTGTTTGATACGACTACGGTGGTCGTCGTATGTATGAAGTGATTAGGTTGTGCGTGGATTGTTTTGGGAGGCTCAATATGTTTATTATTGATGTTTTTAGGCTGTTTGGTGATTGTTTTGAATGGTGTGAAGTCATATATATAGGGGAGGTGCTGTCCGTTTCATCGTAAAATAGGTTGTGGTCGATACATAATAGTTATGACGCTTGAATGATAACTATAGTATCGTTTCTCTTATTGTAGACTAAGGAGTCGTGAAAATTGCATAGCTTGAGATTGGGGCAGTATATACAAGGTATATAAGGCTATACCTTTTCTTCTTTTGCACGACTCCGATTATACATAATGTGATGAACGAGCTTCCAAAGATACTCTACTCTTAGAAGCTAGCAGTACTTACATTGTTTCCCCTCTTATGGAACGATTGATGTTAATGTTGCTTCTCTTATTCTTATGTTCTCAATGTTGTTGGTATTTCAAGATTCTTATAAGGTTCATAGGGAAGAGCTAGTCCTAATAAGGCGTACAAAGGATACCTTACGTAACTCCTAAAGGTTTATAACGTAATTCCATGAGTCAAGCATGCACTATATATATATGTATCTATTTTACTCTACCGAGCCACGCTATAGATGGCCGAGTATGGCACCTATTGTGCAACCACTGATCAGTTGGGTTTTACCGAGCTCCACGTGGCCGGGTATGATCAACCGAGCCTTATGATGGCCGGGTACGTTTTTACTGAGCCTATTACGCCCGGGTACGATATGATGATGATGATGCCCACAGAGGCGTATGTTTTAAAAGCTTATATATTTATACATATGTATCATGCATTTCATGTCAGTAGCCCTCAGAGGTACTCAGATTTTACAGGTTGTATATTCTTTATCCATGCTTACATTACTGTTCGTGTTTATGGTCCCCTGCCTTACATACTCAGTACTTTATTCGTACTGACGTCCTTTTATTTGTGGAAGCTGCATGTCGTGTTGTAGGTCCTGATAGACAGGCAGGTGTAGCTCCCCCACCACAGTAGGCTGTCCAATTCAGCGGTGATTGGCGAGATCCCTTCTCCGGACATGCCTTGGTCTTGGTATGCATTTTTGTTATAGACATTATGGGTATGTCGGGGCCCTGTTCCGGCTATGTTGCAGTACTTATGTTCCTATAGAGGCTCATAGACATGTGTCGACTCATGTATAGTTTGGTATGCCTTGTCGGCTGGTTTTTGTTGTATAGCCTTTCATGATAGCGTGGTAGGTCGTACCATATATATATAGTTTCTTGATTGTCTGGTCATCCCATGTTATGTAGGTTCATGCCATCATATTTTATTGTTGGTTGTCCATGATCCATGTCTACCATTTTTATTGACCTCCTCAGCTCTAAAAGATAATAAAGAAGGTTAGATAAAATGTACGTTGGTGCTCGGCAGGTATGGTCGGGTGCTAGTCATGGCCCTCCAGTTTGGGTCGTGACAGATATGGGGCGTTTTTGTACCAAATGGAACCCAACATCAGTTTGCTTAGAGGTAAAAATTCGCAAGATCACTACTAGACTTGTTCAAACAGATGGTGATTTCTTTCTTTTATTTCATCTTCCGCTTTCCATGTGGCTTCCTCAACTCGATGAAGCACCACAATAATTATACATCGATGAAAATTACCTCGGCATTACAAATACTACTTTATCATGATGATACTGGGCAGAGGCCGCACAATCCCAAATCATAACACTTTAGAAGGTACCTTTCAGATCAAAACCAGCTGCTATGCAATCACGAGAAAACACTTTATCTCCACAATACTCTCGGCCTTCGATGGCCTCTTATATCTACAGACTTCTCTAGCATACCTTCACATGAACAATTTCGACCCCTAAACTTAGATAACGAGGATAACAATTAGATATCTTGCGTAATCTAACTATCACTATCTTCACCTTTAATAACTCCCACCAAAATGATACACAATTGATCTCCACTTACTTTCTTAGACATAGACATGTGAATTCACAAAATATATGGCAACAGCCATGGGAACACTTCATATTCCTAGTGCGGCCTATTGTGGAATAAACTTATGCTACCTTTATTATCAACTCACATGCATTTTCAGGGGAAAATTGTCACGACCCAAACTGGAGGGCCATGACTAGCACCCGACCATACTTGCCGAGCACCAACGTACATTTTATCTAACCTTCTTTATTATCTTTTAGGGCTGAGGAGGTCAATATAAATGGTAGACATGGATCATGGACAACCAACAATAAAATATGATGGAATGAACCTACATAACATGGGATGACCAGACAATCAAGAAACTATATATATATGGTACGAGCTACCACGCTATCATGAAAGGCTATACAACAAAAACCGGCCGACAAGGCATACCAAACTATACATGAGTTGACACATGTCTATGAGCCTCTACAGGAACATAGGTGCTGCAACATAGCTGGAACAGGGCCATCACATACCCATAATGTCTATAACAAAAATGCATACCAGGACCAAGGCAAGTCCGGAGAAGGGATCTTTCCAATCACCGCTAAACTGGACAGCCTTCTGTGGTGGGGGAGCTGCACCTACCTGTCTATTAGGACCTGCAGCATGACATGCAGCGTCCACAAATAAAAGGGAGTCAGTACGAATAAAGTACTGATTATGTAAGGCAGGGAACCATAAATACGAATAGTAATGTAAGCAGGGATAGAGAATATACAACCTGTAACATCTGAGTTGCTCTGAGGACTACTGACAAGGAATGAATAATACATATGTATAAATACATAAACTTTTAAAACATACGCCTCTGTGGGTATCATCATCATCATATTGTATCCGGCCATAATAGGCTCGGTAAAAATGTACCCGGCAATCATAAGGCTCGGTAGAATCATACCCGGCCACGTGGAGCTCGGTAAAACCCAACTGATTAGTGGTTGCACAGTAGGTGTCGTACCCGTCCATCTATAGCGCGGCTCGGTAGAGTAAAATAGATACATATATATAATGCATGCTCGACTCATGGAATTACGTTATAAACCTTTAGGAGTGATGTAAGGTATCCTTTGTACACGTTATTAGGACTAACTCTTCACTACGAACCTTATAAGAATCAGGAAGTACCAACAATATTGATAACATAAGAATAAGAGAAGCAACAATAACATCAATTGGTCCATAAGAGGGGAAACAATGTAAGTACTGCTAGCTTCTAAGAGTAGAGTATCTTTGGAAGCTCGTTCATAACATTATGTATAATCGGAGTCGTGCAAAAGAAGGAAAGGTATAGCCTTGCATACCTTGTATATACTGGCCCAATCTCAAGCTACGCAATTTTCACGACTCCTTAGTCTACAATAAGAGAAACGATACTATAGTTATCATTCAAGCGTCATAACTATTATGTATCGACCACAACCTATTTTCCGATGAAACGGACAGCACCTCCCCTATATATATGACTTCACACAATTCAAAAAAATCATCAAACAGCCTAAACAACATCAATAATAAACATATTGAGCCTCCCAAAACAGTCCACGCACAACCCAATCACTTTATACATACGACGGCCACCGTAGTCGTATCAAATGACCAGAAAATATTATGAAGAACTACCAGCCCACAACCCTACATCTATATGGTGTTTCTCCACACCCTTCCTCCTCCAAGACTACACAAAACAGTAGTTAAACACGCATCCCAACAGCAACACAAAACAGTCCACAAAACAGTCCGCTACAAGTGAATAACTCGAACTCACGGCTTCCGATCACCAACCCGTGAGTTCTTACATGTATAGAACGAATTATCATAAATTCACAGAAGAATAAATGTATGAAAGATAGCAGTAAACTCACCTTACTTGTTGGATAACTCAGCCTTTATCTTGGTTCTTCAAACTCTAGGGTTGACCCCCAATTTGAACTTGAAAGAGAGGGAAAATCGATTAGGGTTTGTGGATAATTTTTGGGAGGAAGTTTGCAGGGGTTTAGGTATGGTTATTTGTGAAATATAATGAGGGATATATTGCAGAAAATAAGCCTTTTAGTGGGCTCTTTTGCTGACCCGAAATTGCTTCTTTTTGGGCCATCATTTAACCAAGTAGGTGACACACCTACTTGTCACCTAGCAGCTTGTGCAGTCTCGTAAAAATATCTATATCTCTCTATTCCAATATCGTATTGATAAACGGTTTAATGCGTTGAAAACTAAACTCATAGATCTTGAATTTGGTGGGTAGATCACCTCATAATTCCAAGTATATTGGGAGAAAAGCTTAATAAAATTTGACCTAAAGTTTAAGTAAAACTATGAACCTAAGTTGTGACAACTTTTGTTTCATAACTCGTTTGACATCAAGACTTATGGTACGGATTTTATATGATTCAAATACCATAAAACATAACCTCCTGAGTATATTAAGTACCTATAGGTTTACCTGAAAATACGATACAACATCTTTGATTCGTTTAACTTCTAATACTTGTTAATCACCCTTATGCACCCTTGTATCACTTAAGATCAATAGGATTAACTTCTTATAATCTCAATGATAATTCCTTATTGGATTTGTGTTAAATAACATATGGCATGAACTACCGCGTGTGGTTATGGGTTGTAACACCCTCCCCCCTAGGAACATTCGTCCTCGAATGTAAGGGTTTATGGGGAGTCCAAATCATCGTAGATTCCAACGGAAATTTCCAGTCAATTTTCCCCTATAAATGGTCACTAGCGAAACATTAAAGCACTTAGGCCCAAAATATGGCTGGCTACGCAAAGCATTATGGATATTTATGTCTACATATTACCATTTTGTATTAAGGAAGAGTGTTCTCAAGTTATTGCTTACCTCATAAAG
>MU724313.1:211798-224000 GCA_026770625.1 Nicotiana glauca | reverse complement strand
ATGCATGCAAGAGATTCACTCTCATACCCATGAATTACTTCCCTAATGACCCCATATGGCTAAGTATACAAATATCAGCTGAGGTGATGGAGCCTTACCTCTTGGGATGAAGATTCAGGAGCCTTAACTTGATTTTCTTCAATGATTTAGCCCTATCTTATGAAGTATTTTGATGGGAGACTTTCCCTCTCTAAGAACCCTCTTCCTCTCTCTAGAAATGCTCAACAGAATGATCAAAATGAGCTAGAACACCGGTTATATCGATATGGAAGTCGGGTTAAAAATTAGAAAATTGGAGCCCCGAGTGAACTATGCAGTCGCATCTGCGATCGCAGAGTAAACATACGGTCCGCATAATGGACCGCAGAATTGCTCCCCAAAAACTAAACATTCTGACTCGGTCTGCAGTAAGAATGCGGTCCGCATTCATGTTATGCAGTCGCAAAGTGCACCGCAGAACTGACCCTCGCACAAGTCAAAGGAAAATATGCGGTCCGCATTTCGATTATGCGACCACATTACTGATTTCAATTTTAACCAACATTTTTCCTCACTCTATGGTAGATATGTGGTCCACATTTTGATTATGCGACCGCATTCTACACCGTATTTGTTGCATTTTTCTAGAAACTTGATTCTTTTGATTTTTAAAGCTTAGATCACTACCAAGGGTCCGCACCGCGGTGACCAAGCTTGCCGTGAAGAATTCTAAACATTCCTAACACATATTAAGACCTTGGCACTATGAGCTACAAGGTTTTAAGTACAAAATTTTGTGGGGCCTTACATTGGTATTGCTTCAAAGTGGTATATGGATCAGGATGTCTCACATTAGCATCTATGGGATGATCTGGCCCGAGATTTTGTTAGACAATTTCAGTACAATATAGACATTGCGCCAGATAGGAACTCCTTGGCGAATCTAAAGAAAAAGCCCTTAGAGAGTTTCCGCGAAAATGGAATTAAGTGGCGTGAATAGGCATCAAGGGTGAAGCCTCCAATGGATGAGGTTGAGATGGTCACTGTCTTCTTACAGGCTCAGGAGGCAGATTATTTTCAAAATATGATGTCCGTTATGGGTAAGCCTTTCGCAAAGGCAATAATAATTGGAGAGATAGTAGGGAATGGGCTAAAAACGGGCAAAATCTTGAGCCAGACAGCCATAAGAGCAACCTCCCAGGCGAGTCTGGAGACATGGCTAAGGGAAAAAAGAAAGAAGAAACAGTGATTGCGGCGTCGAGAGGAAGAAGATACCGGGCTCCTAGGCCGTTGTTCTTAGAAAGAGCCCCTCAGCACTATTACCCTCACACAGATATGACTTATGCTTCTCCATCCTATGCGGTCATAAATTCTCAACCTTTTGGCCGCCCGCAACCATAAGCTAACCGAAACCTACCTCCATTCCAAAGAAACCAGCCCCCTTACCAAAACCAATATAACCCCTGACCACCACAAAATAATTTCTGCCCTCGGGAACCACCCAGGCGACTAAAATTTACCCCGATTGGTGAACCATACTCCAGTTTGTTCCTGAAGCTCATCCAGATGAACCTACTATAGCCTATCCCCGAAAACAAGCCGAACTCGGAATCTCCAGCCTATCAACGGGGTGTCCATTCTGCCTATCATTCAGGAGCTGAAGGGCACAACATTGACAACTGCTAGACATTGAAAAAAGTTGTGGAAGATTTGATCGAACAAGGGAAAATAGTGTTGAGGGATGAAGAAGCCCCGAATGTTACCAATAATCCCTTACCCACTCATAATAACAGGCCGGTAATCGGTATGATTTGTGAAGACTGAGATTTTGATCCAGCTATGAAAGCCATAATTGCTATTGTCAATGCCGAAAGGAAGACAAAGGTAGCCCTGAAGTAGGGAAAAGGGGACAAGAAGGATAAAGACGTCAAAATTGAGCCTGAGAAGAAAACTGAGACAAAAGCAGAGCCGGTGCCACCTAAACACAGGGTTCTTTATGTTCTGCGAGGTCGCCAAGAGAAAGCACTAGTTGTGAGCACTCCAAGGAAGTATGCAATGAAGAAGGAGACACAGATGTACGTGCCGAAAAGGGCATTTATGGTGCGGGGAACAATTACACCTCCTCGGCTTAGTGAGCCAGTGGTTATTGGACGTGCACCACAGAAGCCTATGACTGACCCCTCTGCAGTGTCGTGGAATTACCAACAAACAGTGGTCACATACAAAGGCAAGGAAATTCTTGGAGAACTTCCAGGAACAGTCCCTTTTGAAAAATATTCAAATATACAAGAGGTAAAAAGTGCTACACGAAAGCGCTTTCCATCTAAGAAGCTAGTGAGCACTGAAGAAGCACAGGCCTTCTTTTAGAAAATAAAAATGCCAGATTATGAAACAGTTGACCAATTGAGGAAGTGTCCTGAGCAAGTGTCACTGTTGTCACTTGTTACCAAATCTGCCAAACATCAGAAGATCCTTATGAAAACTCTGAACGAAGCATATGTGCCAGTCGAGACTTCAGTTGAACAACTTGAAAGGATGGCAGAAAGATTCTTCGCCCTCAACCAACTCTCCTTCAGTAAAAGTGATTTGCCTCCAGAAGGAGCTGCCCATAATAAATCCTTCCACCTGACTGTCAAATGTGAAGGTTACTACGTTAAGAGGGTCATGGTGGACGGAGGCTCGGGGGTCGACATCTTCCCACTCTCCACTTTGCAAGGAATGGAGATAGGGATGGGAAGGATTCGTCCAAAAAGTGTTTGCGTGAGAGCTTTCGATGGTGTTAAACGCGATAACATCGGTGAAATTGATTTGTTACTGACCATAGGTTCGGTGGATTTTGAGGTGACTTTCCAAGTGTTAGACATGGATATGTCTTACAATTTTCTTCTGGGAAGGACTTGGATCCATGCTGCAGGAGCTGTGTCCTCTACCCTCCACCAGATGGTGAAATTTGAGCATGAAGATTAGGAGATCGTGGTTCATGGGGAGGGTGAGCAGTCCATATATCGTGACCCATCTATCCCATGCCTAGAGACGTGGGAGGGAAGTGAGAATATTGTCTATCAAGCTTTTGAAATTGTGGTAGCTAATCAGTATGAGGAAGGATATCCATGCCCCCGGCCTTTCTTATCTAATGCTTCCATCATGGTAGCCAAATAAATGATTATACATGGTTTCAAACCAAGAAAAGGGTTGGGAAAGGCTTTGCAAGGAATATCAGAACTGGTAACGCTACCCGCAGCAGAAAATTATTTCGGGATAGGCTTCCACCCTACCCCAGATGATGAGAAATGGGTTGACGAAAGAAAGAAACAAGGATGGGTTCTGCCTCATCCATTGCCACATCTATATGATACCTTCATCAAGCCTAAGTATGGTTAAGAAGAAGATGATGAGGTGTTCACGGCTGATGAAATAGAAGATATCTGTAGAGCTCTGAGGCAAATGCTTCATGAAACCAACATGGTCCATCCAGGGGAAGGGACTAGCACCGCTGAGGTACTGTACATGGGACCAGATGCCAAACTCCAAAATTGGAAGGCTACGCCATTCTCGATCAGGCAGGAGTCCCGGCAAACTAGCCCTGTTACCATTTCTACATCTCGAGTTGTTTCAAGGTGTAACTCGGATGTTTCTTTTAGTTTCTTGTCTTTTAAATTCTTGAATGTAAACCATGTTATCTTTCCAAATTCCAAGAAATGAAATCAATATTTCATCATCCATTTTCTCTTTATTCTTTCTGATTTTTGTTATTTTTCCCTTTCATCTTTTCTTTTCAGTTATAATAATGCGATTTTAAATAACATGGCATGCTTGCGGACTTCATGCCCATACTCAAACACACTGTCTAACTATGAAATAATGAATCAAGAACCGGAATATGATAAAGAAGAGGCTTTTAGTGAAATAAAACGAGAATTGGAACAATTTGAGAACAAACCTAAGCCAAATCTGAATGACACTGAATCGAAGAAATAAGGGAAACCAAAATAAGCATTCACACAGATGAGAAAACTCGAGATGCAATAATCCAACTCTTGTTTGAGTTTTAAGATGTGTTTGCTTGGTCGTATGATGACATGTCAGGACTGAGTGTGGATATAGTGGTGCACAAACTGCCAATATACCCCGATTGCCCTCCAGTGCAGCAAATGCATAGAAAGATTAAAACTAATATAAGTGATAAGATTAAAGAAGAAATCACAAAACAACTGAAAGCGTGGGTAATCTGAGTGGTCCGATATACTACATTGCTAGCCAATGAGGTTCCAGTGCCAAAAAAAGACCGGAAACCCTGGGTATGTGTGGACTATCGATATTTGAATACGGCGAGACTGAAAGATAATTTTCCATTGCCCAACATCCACTTCCTTGTTGATAACTGCGCCAAACATGAAATACAGTCCTTTGTGGATTGTTACGCAGGATATCACCAGGTGTTGATGGATGAAGAAGATGTCGAGAAGACAGCTTTCACTACACCCTGGGGTACCTACTGCTATCGGGTCATGCCATTTGGGCTGAAGAACGCCGGGGCAACCTATATGAGAGCCATGACTATCATTATCCATGATATGATGCATCAAGAGATATAGGTGTATGTGGATGACATAATCATCATGTCCCAAAATCAGAGTGACCACGTTAGAGATTTTAGAAAGTTCTTTGAACGGTTGCGCAAGTATGATTTGAAGCTGAATGGGGCCAAATGTGCCTTCGGAGTCCCATCAGGCAAGCTCATGCGTTTCATAGTCAGCAGAGAGGTATTGAGTGAGATCCAACGAAGATAAAAGCCATTCGAGATCTACCTCCTCCGAGAACTAAGAAAGACGTGATGAGTTTATTAGGCAGGTTAAACTATATTAGTCGGTTCATTGCTCAACCAACTACCACGTGTGAGCCCATATTCAAACTGCTGAAGAAAGATGCAGCAATCAAATAGACATTTGAATGTCAAGAGGCCTTCGACAAGATCAAGGAATATCTGTCAAATCCTCCGGTGTTGGTCCCACCTGAGCCAGGGTGACTTCTCTTCTTTTATTTGACGGTGTTGGGAAATTCTTTTGGGTGCATTCTGGGGCAACACGATATAACCGGCAAGAAAGAGCAGGCAATCTACTATCTGAGTAAGAAGTTCACCAGCTACGATGCCAAATATACTTTATTGGAGTGAACATGCTGTGCTCTGACGTGGGTCGCTCAAAAGTTGAGACACTATCTTCAAGCCCACACTACCTACTTCATAGCTAGGTTAGATCCTTTGAAATACATATTCCAGAAACCGATGCCCACTGGGAGACAGGCAAAATGGAAAATCCTGCTCACTGAATTTGACATAGTCTTTGTCAATCTTACGGCAATGAAAGCCTAGGCGTTGGCGAATTATTTAGTGAAAAGCTCAGTTGACGAGGAATACCAACCATTGAGCACATACTTCCCAGATGAAGAGGTAAATTCAGTAGAAGCGATCTCGGAAGACACTCGTGCTTGGAAAATATTCTTTGATAGAGCGGTAAACGCAAGAGGTGTAGGCATTGGGGCAATCTTGATATCACCCAATGCTCAGCACTATCCAGCTACAGCTAGGCTCCAATTCTTCTGCACAAACAACACAGTTGAATATAAAGCCTGCATCATGAGCATGAATATGGCCATTGACCAAGATGTTGAAGATTTATTAATCATAGGGTACTCCGATTTGATTATCTGGTAAGCACAGGGAGGGTGGGATACTCGAGATATTAAGCTCATTCCATATCGGCAACATGTGGAAGATATCACCAAACAATTAAAGTCAATAGAGTTCAGGTACATTCCTCGATGTCACAATGAACTAGCCGATGCACTCACCACTTTAGCTTCAATGTTGCGTTACCCAGGCAATGCCCATATTGATCCCCTAGAAATTCAAATCAAAGAAAGACATGGTTATTGTAATGCGGTCGAGGTTTAACACAGCATTCAGCCCTGGTATCATGATATCAAAAGATTTCTAAAAACACAAGAATACCCCGAGCAAGCCACTGGAGATCAGAAGAGAACCATTAGATGGCATGCGAGTGGTTTCTTCTTAAGCAATGATGTTTTGTATAAAAGGATCCCGGAACTCAACTTGCTAAGATGTGTTGATGCCGAGGAAGCCGGAAGAATTATGCATGAAGTGCACGTAGGGGTGTGTGGACCTCATATGAATGGATATGGTTTGGCAAAGAAAATCCTACGAGCGGGGTATTATTGGATAACCATGTATAAGGATTGCTTCAGTTTTGTTCGAAAATGCCATCAGTGCCAGGTGCACAGTGATTTGATTCATGAACCTCCAACAGAGTTTCATCCGATGTCAGCAACTTGGCCGTTTATTGCCTGGGGTATGGATGTCATTGGGCTGATCGAGCCGAAAACTTCAAATCGACATAGATTCATATTGGTTGCAATCTATTACTTCACAAAATGGGTTGAGGCCATCACTATCAAGTCGGTCACCAAGAAAGCTGTGGTAGACTTTGTGCACTCCAATCTCAATTGTCGCTTTGGTATTCCTGCCACTATCATTACCGACAATGCCGCAAACTTGAACAGTTGTTTGATGGAAGAAGTATGTGAACAATTCAAGATAACACATAGAAACTGTACTCCTTATCGACCAAAAGCCAATGGTGCCGTTGAGGCAGCGAATAAAAACATCAAGAAGATTTTGAGAAAGATGATTCAAAGCTCCATGCAATGGCATGAAAAGCTGCCTTTTGCATTACTCGGGTATCCTACCATAGTGCGTACATCAATCGGAGCGACTCCATACTTGTTGGTTTACGAAACTGAAATAGTCATACCTACAGAAGCAGAAATCCCTTCGCTTCACAAAATTGTTGAAGTAGAAATTGAGGAGAGTGAGTGGGTTAAAACCTGGCTAGAGCAGTTGTCATTAATTGATGAAAAACGGATAGCCGCAGTTTGCCACGGGCAGTTGTACCAACAAAGAATGGCCCGCGCCTATAGCAAGAAACTATGTCCTAGGAACTTTGAAGTGGGACAGCTCGTGCTCAGGCGCATTCTCCCTCATCACCAGGAAGCAAAAGGAAAGTTCGCTCCAAATTGGAAAAGTCCGTAAATAATCCGGAAGATATTTCTAAAAGGAGCACTGTATCTGGGAGACGTCGAAAGAAATGATCCTGAAACATCACTCAATGCAGATGCAGTCATAAGGTATTATGTTTAGGACTCCTATTTCGATGACTTTTGTGTAATTGAGATGGCTAAGGCTTTCCTTCTCGCTACCGCAAACACTATCGATCCTTCATAAACCTATTGAGTTGGTTATGTTTCTTTGATCACCCTCTTTGGAACCCGGAAGTACCAGAAAAGCAAAAGAAAAGAAAAGAAAAGAAAAAGAAAAAAAAGAAAAAAAAGAAAAAGAAAAAGAAAAGAGAAAAAAAAACAAAAACAAAAACAAAAAAGACAAAAACAAAAATTATTGGCCTGAACAACGTTTGACTTGATTCCGAAAGGATACGTAGGCAGCCTCTCCCTGAGGTTCAGTCATACCAAAAACAAAAATCCCAATTTCCCCAAAAGATGAAACTAGGGCAGATGATATGATGGTTCGGTTATGAATCCGCCGAGACGGTTCCAAAGCTGTAGTTCTACCAAAAATCCTTTTTACCCTAAAGACCTTATCCAAGTCCTTCCGATCAATTGGCAAAGGCAAGGAAGTGGAAAACGTCATTGTTGGAATCCGATTTAATTCAAATTAAGAGAAATAAAATGAGAGAGTCTTATCGGTAAAAACCTTCGGCCACCATAAGGCGATGGTGAGTAGAGAAAATTAAAATGAGAGAGTCCGTTTAGTGAAAACTCACAAAGAGCACTATCGGGCGGCGGTGAGAAGAGAAATGAGAGAGGTCGATTGGCAAAAACCTGCAAAGGGCGCTGTCAGCCGAAAGGAACACATCTCACCAGGAAAAGAGTCCTGGCAAGGTTCCCTGGTTTTGAAATGCAGATCAATGGGTTCACGAGAAGTTGGAAAGTTTGTGTGGGTCGGGCGTCCAGTCCAAGAAGCATGTCATGTTCATTTGAAGCTAGCATGCACCCCAGATAAGTCTTTCTTTTCCCCTGAAAGGGACGCTTTTCTTTAAACTCATATGCTTGCGTTTTGCATACTTTTCTTTGAATCCCTTTCGATTTAACACTGATTCCGAAATTACCACAAAGAAAGGTGACAGGATTAGTTCTATCGGGCCCCGCCTGGCAAAAGCCAAAGAAAATACCCAACCCCAGCGGGTGCGTCACTCCAATACCGATTGACCATGGTGATTGATGCTTTTAAAGTAAAGACATTGGAAAAGAAAGAAAATCAAAGGCAAAGCAGAATAATGTGAAAAGGCCGGAGCCCACACGGGCAAGTCATAATGAAATCCAGAGAGTTGAACCCGGTCGATTTGAAAAGAGATTCACCCTCAAGGCCAACAAACAGGTCGGGATCAAGCAATTGGGATGATCAAGGCCACAAAACCAACCACGTTTTCAAACTAATAAATTGTTCTTTGTTGAAAACATGTTCCATTTAAAGAAACCATGCAAAAAGCAGGTGTGGCCCAAAAGAAACGAAAAGCATAAGCGCTGAAACAGCTTTGCAGGGGGAAAGCGATAAAAAGGGAAGTTCTCACGAAATTCTTTCATGCGTTTTGCTAAATAGAAAGGAAAAATAAAAACAAGAATAAAAGAAGGACAGAAATAAGAAGAAGAAAAGAAATGAAAATGAAATCCCCAAAAGAAAAACAAATCATAGTAGCATAGGAGCTTTTTCTTTCAAAATCCCGACAAAAAAACCGAGGATCTCCCGGCCAAAAACTGAGGAGCTTTTTCTTTCCAAATCCCAGCCAAAAAATTGAGGATCTCCCATCCAAAAAAACCGAGGAGCTTTTTTTCTTTTCAAATCCCGGCCAAAAAACCAAAGAGCTTTTTCTTTGCAAATAGCGGTCAAAAAACCGAGGATCTCCCGGCCAAAAAACCGTGGAGGTTTTTCTTTCCAAATCCCGGCAAAAAAATCGAGGATCTCCCGGCCAAAAAACTGAGGAGCTTTTTCTTTCAAAATCCCGACCAAAAAATAGAGGACCTCCCGGCTAAAAATCCAGGAGCTTTTTCTTTCCAAATCCCGGTCAAAAAATCGAAGATCTCCAGGCCAAAAAATCGATGAGCTTTTTCTTTCCAAATACCGGCCAAAAATCCGAGGATCTCCCGGCCAAAAAATCAACGAGCTTTTTCTTTCCAAATCCCCGCCAAAAAACTAAGGACCTCCCGCCCAAAAAATCGAGGAGCTTTTTCTTTCCAAATCCCGGCAAAAAAATTGAGAATCTCCCGGCCAAAAAACTATGGAGCTCTTTCTTTCCAAATCCCGACCAAAAAACCGAGGAGCATTTTCTTTCCAAATCCTGGGCAAAAATAACTGAGGATCTCCCAGCCAAAAAATCGAGGAGCCTTTTCTTTCCAAATCCCGGCCAAAAAATCGAGGATCTCTATTCCAAAAATCGAGGAGCTTCTTTTTTCCAAATTTCGGCGAAAAACCGAGGATCTCCTGGCCAAAAAACTGAAGAGCTTTTTCTTTCCAAATCACGGACAAAAAATCGAGGATCTCCCAGCCAAAAAACGGAGGAGCCTTTTCTTTCCAAATCATGGCCAAAAATCGAGGATCTCCTGGCCAAAAAACCGAGGAGCTTTTTTCTTTCCAAATCCCAGCCAAAAATTGAGGATCTCCCGGCCAAAAAAGCCGAGAAGCTTTTTCCTTCCGAATCCCGGCCAAAAAATGGAAGATCTCCCGACCAAAAAACAAAGGAACCTTTTCTTTCCAAATCCCAGCCAAAAAATTTAGGATCTCCCGTCCAAAAAATCGAGGAGCTTTTTTTCTTTCCAAATCCCGGCCAAAAAACCAAGGAGCTTTTTCTTTGCAAATGCCGGTCAAAAAACCGAGGATCTCCCGGCCAAAAAATCGTGGAGGTTTTTCTTTCCAAATCCCGGCCAAAAAACCAAGGATCTCCCGGCCAAAAAACCGATGAGCTTTTTCTTTCCAAATCCCGGCCAAAAAACCAAGGATCTCCCGGCCAAAAAACCGATGAGCTTTTTCTTTCCAAATCCCGGCCAAAAAACTGAGGATCTCCCGCCAAAAAATCGACGAGCTTTTTCTTTCCAAATCCCCGCCTAAAAACTAAGGACCTCCCGCCCAAAAAACCGAGGAGCTTTTTCTTTCCAAATACCGGCCAAAAAATCGAGAATCTCCCGGCCAAAAAACTGTGGAGCTTTTTCTTTCCAAATCCCGGCCAAAAAACCGAGGAGCATTTTCTTTCCAAATCCCGGGCAAAAATAACTGAGGATCTACCAGCCAAAAAACCGAGGAGCCTTTTCTTTCCAAATGCCGGCCAAAAAACCGAGGAGCTTTTTTCCAAATCCCGGCCAAAAAATCGAGGATCTCTATTCAAAAAACCGAGGAGCTTCTTTTTTCCAAATTTCGGCGAAAAACCGAGGATCTCCTGGCCAAAAAACTGAAGAGCTTTTTCTTTCCAAATCACGGACAAAAAATCGAGGATCTCCCAGCCAAAAAACGGAGGAGCCTTTTCTTTCCAAATCATGGCCAAAAACCGAGGATCTCCTGGCCAAAAAACCGAGGAACTTTTTTCTTTCCAAATCCCAGCCAAAAATTGAGGATCTCCCGGCCAAAAAAGCCGAGAAGCTTTTTCCTTCAAAATCCCGGCCAAAAAACAGAAGACCTCCCGACCAAAAAACAAAGGAACCTTTTCTTTCCAAATCCAAGCCAAAAAACCGAGGATCTCCCGGCCAAAAAACCGAGGACCTTTTTTCTTTTCAAATCCCGGCCAAAAAACCAAGGATCTCCTGGCCCAAAAATCGAGTAGCCTTTTCTTTCCAAATTTCGGCCAAAAAACCAAAGATCTCCCTAACAAAACCCAAGGAGCTTTTTCTTTCCAAATCCTGTCCAAAAAATCGAGGATCTCCCAGCCAAAAAAACAGGGGAGCTCTTCCCAAATTCCCAGCCAAAAACTGAGGAACTCCATATACAATCCTAATTTGATTTCTTAGATATGTGTCACGACTAACTCACGAAATTTTTCTAGTGAAAACAGGGGCGGAAAAATTTTGTTCGTTTGTTTTGGTATCTTATGCAGGTCGATCTCAAGACACAGGGTGCGAGATGACCGATGAAATGAATCTCAATTCAAAATGGAGAAAAGAACAAAAAGAAATGAACTCCAATGTGAAGAAACTAAGGGTGCGGATCACTCAAAACCTGATTGAAGTCACAAGCTATGCTGATCCTATTTTGACTTAATGCTGCATGAAGAAGTAAACACCTACAACTTGCGAGCATCAAGATTCAGATCGAAGTCCACAGCAAATCAACCAAGACTCAAGATCAAGTTTCAAAAGAATTATAGATTGGAATCTTGTAACTCGTAGTTAATAGGCATAGCTAGCTTAGTTTTGATTTTCCTTTTTGGTGTAATAAGGAGGTCAGGAAGCAGTAGTTGCAGCAACAGCAGTGAAATTTACAGCTCCTGGTAGTCCCTGCAACCAAACTTTCCCGAACTACACTGACCTGATTCTTTTTCAGCCAAGGATATGTAGGCAGCCTTCGAAGCAGGGTGCGGTCAACTCTTTCGAAAATTCTTCACACGGAATATTCAAAAGGACAAAAATCGCTCGTATTTGCTCACTTAACATTGCGCGAGAACTCTGCGCGTTCCCGAGCAAAGAGGGGCAGCAGAGAGCACATGATTTTTGCCCTATATATGAAGTATTCCCAAATAATTCAAACAAAATAAGTTTTTCTTTCATTATTTTAAACTTTTGTGAATTTTGTGTTATTTTCTGTTAATTGGTTGCATTTTATTTGTGCATTTTAATTCATGTGAAAAATATAAAAAATACGCATGACATTTGCATTTAGCATCTAATTTTATATTTTAGGATTAATTAGTGGTTAAGTTATTTATCGAACAAAATATGAAGAAAATAGCAAAAATAGTCCCCTTTTGTATTTTTAATTGATAATTGTTGAATTTATCACGAAATAAATTTTAAATAATTTTAGGAATCAATTAGCTTAACTTTGAAAATATATTAGGTCTTTATTTTAATTTTTTGCATTTTTATAATGTCAAAAAAATATAAAAAAAGTACAAAATTAAATAAAAAATAAGTAAAAGAAATAAAAAGG
>MU724313.1:190217-211014 GCA_026770625.1 Nicotiana glauca | reverse complement strand
CCCCCCCCCCCCGGACCAAAATCCCAGGCCCAATCCCATTAACCTGGCCTACCCCCCTATAGTCAAAACAACGTCGTTTCAGTGTGCATTAAATCTATGCCATCCATTCATTTCAATCCAACGGCTCATAATTGATATTAATTTTCCATAAAATTGTCCGAAAATCTTTGCAAACCGTAGATATATCTCCTCCTTCCTCGTACCAACCCCCTCCCTGTAACGCCGGCAACCCCCTACCATATCTCCGCCACCAGCCGCCGACCGCCGGCGGTGGCGATGCTCCTTTCCCACCCAAAAATACACCCTAGAATCCTCTTTCCTTCCTCTTCCCAACCCTCAAATCCATTTCCCTCAATTCATCGCTGATTTTCTTGAATTTCGAATCTAAGAATCGGCCAAAACCCTAGTTCTTCCAATAACTTCCAAATTAACACCATACAATCTCCTCACCCTCCTCATCCCTAATCCCAAACCAAAACATTCCAAATATCAATGAAACTTCTCCAATTTTAGATTTAGGGTTTCGAAGTGGACTGTCTAAATTTTCAAGAATTCAAAGGATTTTTTAATTAATGTTATATTTTTTATAAATATGTAACATTAATTAAAAAATCAACTTCGATAAATCATTCAGGAAGAAGGAAAAAAACAGTAAGTTCCGTTTTATTTTAATTTTTGATTTATTCTGGTATTTTCTAATTGATTTTTGTATTGTTTGGTTCTTGTTTTGATTTCTTGCTTACTCTTGTTTAATTCATGATTCGTTCATGTGCGATTCCTATTCTGTCCAGAATTTTAGCCATGATTTTATTCATTTTTTTTGTTTGTTATTTTTGTTCCCTGTTTGTCTCTTTTCTTATCAATTAAGGATTCTATATTAGTCCATGATTAGTTGTTAGTTTAAAAGTTTGATTGTCAATTTTGATTAATGATTTGGGTAGTGTTTGAATTAGGTTAATTAGCAGTCTCATTTAGTTCAATTTTATAGTGTTGAACCTGGTTGGATATAGCTGAATAATTTAGTTCAGTTAACTATAGTTAAATGCAACTAAGGTAAAAGGGGGGCTGGGGAGTTATAGTTCACACTAAGGTTAGTAATTTAGGGGGAATTCAAGGGTAGTTTAGGCATCCAAAATGGGATGATTTATTAAGGACCAGTAATTTCAAAACAAAAACAAAGGTAGTATAGGTATTTCATAGGTAGAAGAACACCCTAGGGCCTTCTAGAAGGGGGTCTAAGTGTAAGTTTCTGCATTTTTTAATGCAGTAACTTGGGCAACAAGCCATAAAAGTAGGGTTTAATAACCAATTTCTAAAAATAAAAAGGGGAAAAATAGGAAAATACTTCCAGAACATTCTGCCCCATTTCATGCCTATAAAATACATCCCTAATGCCTTGATTAACAAGTTTTAGACCCCTAAAAATTCCCAAAAATATTTCATCTTTAATTCTCTCACAAAATCCCTTTCTTAAGTTCAAAAAATTTCAAATTTGAACTTCAAAATCTAAGGAAGTTCAAACAATTTGCATTCTGCTAGTTCAAGTCTTCTATTAGCTTTTAATTCCTACCAAAAAATCCAAAAACCTATAAAATCCAGTAAAAAAAAAACTATTGCATTGCTTTGTTTGAAGTTAGTTTTGAGTCCTAGTCCATTTTTGAGCAAATTTGAGGTTAAACAAGAGTGATGGGGTTATTTTGTTGCTGTGATTCTCTGTTGCCTTCCCTTGGTGTTATAATATCAACTGGATCATGAAATTGGCCTTGTTCTACTACTGATTTTATCTGCTGCTTGCTTATCCAATACTGCTGACTCCTTTTCCCCTTTCTTACCCAATTCAATGTACATTTGTGATCCCTCATGACATGAAGCTTCACTCATTATATATAAACAAATTTGAAATCATTATGATCCAGCATTTCTACAATATGAACTTGCTTTTGCTTCCATTATTTGTTCCAGCTATAGTTTCATTTGAATAGATATATGTTAATGTTAAATAGAACCATTTGTATTAATTAGGACTGCCCAAACTATACTTTGTAATTGCATTGGACTGTTTGGACTGTTATCTCTTAGGTCTGTGTGAACATTTTTGAATTGAGGAACAAATTCATGTTAAGTAGATAAAATAATTCATGTCAGTTCAGTTAATTTCTGCCAGTTATTCCGTGTATCTATTAGTTAGTTGTAGCTTGACTGTTTTAGAAGTTATCTAGAACTGTGGTGAATTTCAACAAAAGAAAATACCATGCTTAGTGATCGAATTATACATTTGTTCATGATTAATTTGTTTTCCAGTAGATAATGAGGACTGACACTAAAATCAACTAAAAATTTAAATTCCTTCAAGTGGACAACATGAGAATTGGATGTAGTATTGATACTGTGAGCAGATGGCATCAGCATGTTTAAATGATAGTAGATTGCAAATAGATTACACATTCCCACCTTTTTCAAACCAGGCGTTCACATTCTCATTATTAATTCAGTTTGGTTTGAAAGTTAAAGTTTCAGCAGTAAGAATTTAAAAAAAAATCCTATTGCTTATTGCATGTGCTTTGAACATTTGGACTGTAAAATTGAGCTTGTTCCTGCTTAATGGCCCAAACAGTCTATTTGACTCTTAAGCTATGAGAAATCCACGATGGGGCAGTGCTCAAGCCCAGTTACCAGTAACAATGTTTACAAATACTTGGCTAGCGTTCAAGGCCTAAAAATGCAGGAAATCAAAAATCGAAAATTATATTAGGAAGACGGGGAATTAATTTGCAATATGAATTTAGGTTTTTGACTTAGGTAGCGGGTTCAAACTAAGAGGGTCATCCCTTTTTTTTGAATTCGGACTTGAACTCGAGGCTCGAATTTATAAATGCAAATTAATTGGGCCCTTCTAGAGAACAAAAAATAAATAGAAAATCTTAGTTCGCTTTAGATTGGCCTTTAAATAAAAATGAGATGAGCCTCGCCAAAAAAATACATAACTTGCGGGGCCCTAATTAATTTCTTAAGAAAAATATTTAGAATTTGGGGCGTGCCGTTTAGCGAATTTCACAGCCCTCCACAAAGATAATGACCCGTTAGTCGCTTTAGGCGCGCTTTTTAATAATTTTATCTTCCTAAATACGGGTGTGCATTTTGTGCAACCCAAATCCAAATTCCAAAACGTTGAATAAAAATGTGTCGAGGATCCGGGTGCATTTCATATGACGTGATCCAAAAAGACGTTTTTAAACGACGTTCACTTTCTTTAAAAAATTTAACTAAAAGCGATAAATAATCATAAAATTGCCATATATATTGGAACCTATATAAAAATTAGATTTTAGCTATTTATAATAATTTAAGTAACCGTGCTAGAACCACAGGATTCGGGGGTGCCTAAGACCATCCCTCGGGTCAACAAAATTCCTTATTCAGAATTTCAAGTTCGCAGACTACAATTGGGAAGTCGAAATTTTCCTTAATTTGGGATTTAAGTTAAATCGGTGACTTGGGATACCAAAAGCCAATCCTTTCCCAAGTGGCGACTCTAAAAATAAATAAATAATTCCATCTCGAATAATGTCACTTTAAATGGAAAAACTCCCTTATAAATTATCTGTTGGGGTAGGTGTGTAAAAAGGAGGAGTGATATTGGTGAGGCTACTGCGGTACATGATTGAGTGAGGAAGAGGGCCTGGTTGTGAGGATATTAATACCATAGCGCGTGAGTTGTCCGCGTAGAACATGAGTTGATCATGCGGATCCATGTATTTATACCATAGTGCGTAAGTTATCCACGTAGCACGTGAGTTGACCGTGTGGATCCAGGTATTGATATGATGGCCTGGTTGTGAGGATATTAATATCATAGCACGTGAGTTGTCCGCGTAGCATGTGAGTTGACCGTGCGGGTCTAGGTATTGATACCATAATGCGTGAGTTATCTGCGTAGCATGTGAGTTGACCGTGCGGATCCAGGTATTGATATGATGACACGTGAGTTGTCCGTGCTTAGAGCTTGGGCTTTGGGAGCCCCTCCGGAGTCTGTACACACCCATGCGAGCGCAGAGAGTTGAGTGTTTTGAGTGTGTTGAGTGTTGAGTGTGAGTTCTGAGTGATAGGGTGACATTGCTGTGTGGTTGCATTTGCTTTTGTTGTTGTTGCATTTGCCTGTTAACTTGTTTGTGGTATTTGTTGCTTTAATGGAGTTTACCTGTTTATTCATGTTTATTGTAAATTATGAAAATAAATAATTGGACAGATTTTCTTAGCTCGTCACTACTGCTCAGTTTCTTAGTTATTTCTGTTACTGCTGAGGTGGTTGTACTCATACTACACCCTACACTTTACGTGCAGATCCAAGCGAGTTAGAGCGCGGTGATTGTTGAGTTCAGGCCGGCTATCTGAGGAGATTGCAAGGTAGCTGCTAGTGTCTGCATGACCATGTTACTCTTTTTGTCATTTCTTAATTTGGATAGTTAGACAATTTATATATCTTAGTTTATAGTTTTAGAGGCTCATGACTTAGTGACACCCCGATGTTTGGGGCTAGCTTCCGTATTTTTATATTAATTATATTTAGAGTTGATTTAGTTATGAGAAGTTTTAATGTTGGTATTCTTTTATTAAATCCTTAAAATTAATTAGTAGTAATATTTTGCGAAATATGCTTGCATTGTAACACGATAAGCACCATCACAACTGTGGTTAGATTTTCGGTCGGGTAGGCATATTAATTGGATTTCAAATTGGGGCTGAAATGGGGTGCCAAATTCGCTAAAATTGAAATGCAACAAGGCCAAATCGTAAATAGCCAATTTTTCCCTTTTTATATTATTAAAATAGTAATACCGATTTTAAAAATAAATTAAATGTACTGGATAAATAAGTATTATATAATTATTAATAAAAAAATACTGGGACAAATTTTATAAACATAAAACTCCATAAATTACAAGATAGGCTATAGTTGCAACTATATGCCATTTAGCTTTAAAAATACCAAATGAACTTGTAAAAATTTTCGAAAATTAACTTAATTATATTTTGGTGTAAATATGAAAATAAAATGAATTATTCACCAAAATAATAATTTTGGGAATAATTATTGGATTTTGTTGTATAAACAATAGGTAATAAGTTGGTTTTAAAAATCATTAAAATGGCCAGAACTCTTGGGTTTGCTTATATATGCACCAATATGCTATTTTGGAAATATTCAGGCATAAAAATACTTAGGAAAAAATTGGGTATCAACAGCTGCCCCTCTTTACCGGAGAAGGATGAAAGAGTTGTCGGGTAAAGATATGATGGCCAATTTTGACCGGAAGTAGCGATTTGAAAAGAACTTGACCGAGCTTCGGTTTCTGAGCTGCCTACATATCCCTGGTTTTATAGGAATCAGGCCGTATGTTGTTTAGGAAACATTGACGGTACATGCCGATGGTGATTTGAACGAGATGGGGCACGATGTTTAGGGGGCAAGAGGTATCTGAAACTTGATCGGCGGCGGGGCCTGGAGCGAGATTGCTCCTGCTGAGACGGCCATTGCTAGCCAGTGTACCTGCAAGTAAGTAATACAGACGTATGTTGTGCATAAACTCAAACATTATGCAAGTTCCCATTGGACCATGAATGTTGTCCTTGGACGGTTAGGATGATATCCTCGGACTATGATGTCCTGGTCCATGAAGCGCAAACTTAAAGGATTCACAGGCTATGAAATGATGTTCTCGAGCTATGATAATGGAGCCTCCGAACCATGATGCCTTTGAATAATGCTGTGCAGGATATAAAGTAGGGTCCTCGGGCCATGGCATGGTGTTCTCGGTCTATGAGGATAATGCCTCCGAGCAATGATGCCCTCGGACAATTCGGTGATACTTCAGTACATGAAATGCAAGGTTTGGTGTTATTTCAGATGATGCAGAAGCGTAAGTGGCGATATTTCAACCGACAGAAATTTAAATAAAAACAGGCGAAGTTTCAGCCAATGCAAAAATGTAAATGGCGATATTTCAGCCGACATGAATTTAAATAAAACAGGCGATGTTTCAGCTGATGTAAAAAGTAAAATGGCAATATTTTAGCTGACAGAAAGCATAAGTATAGATGATGATGGCGATGAACTGGCAATCTTTTAGCCGATGTAGCATTTAAATAAAATTTGGCGATATTTTGACCGATTGCAAGATGTGAGGTGGCGAAATTTCAGTCATGCGAGAAAAATGAAGTGGCGGTATTTCAGCCATACAGGTGGAGGTAGAGATTAACCCCGGATGGAAGAAAGGTAGCCTTATGCAATGCAGGAAATGCAGATGGAGGCAACGCTTAGTCTCGGAAGGCAGAAAAGTAGCCTTATGCAATACAGGAAATGCAGATGGAGACAACGCTTAGTCTCGGAAGGTAGAAAGGTAGCCTTGTGCAATGCAGGAAATGCATATGGAGACAACGCTTAGTCTTGGAAGGCAGAAAGGTAGCGTTATACGATGCAAATAATGCAGATGGAGACAATGCTTAGTCTCAAAAGGCAGAAAGGTAGCTTTATGCAATGCAGAAAATGCAGATGGAGACAATGCTTAGTCTCGGAAGGTAGAAAGGTAGACTTATGCAATGCAGGAAATACAGATGGAGACAACGCTTAGTCTCAGAAGGCAGAAAGGTAGCCTTATGCAACGTAGATAATGCAGATGGGGACAACGCTTAGTCTCGAAAGGAAGAAAGGTAGCCTTATGCAATGCAGGAAATGCAGATGGAGACAATACTTAGTCTCGGAAGGCAGAAAGGTAGCATTATGCAATGAGATAAAAGCGAATAGTAAGTAAAAAAAATTCTTAGCTGATAGCCAGTAGTTGATTGTGATATTGCGGCTGCTGGGGACATTGCGTGCGGATAGAAAATGTGAATATGTGTGACAGTTCAATGCGATTGCGTGATATATTTGGTAATTTTGTTACTTGGGTGCCTGCATCCAAAGAAAACCGTGAGTTTTGTAAGATGGGGGAAAGGTTAGTTCATTTTCCCTTGAATCCTGGCATTGCGTATCATCGGGGTAGCGTTGCCAAACAGCGGCAGTTTGGACAATGATTATGCCTGATTTAGTGAACATATCATAAGTAAAAAAAAATAGTTTTCTTTTAGCTGAACCAACGACTGTGACGCGGTTCGAGATATTGCAACCTCTCCTGCTACGGAATTTTTAGGGTCCTCAAAATTCTTCCCTAGATTACTTGGCTGGCACTTCTGATGGCTGCGTTGAATGACAGAAGAATCATCTTCCTCCTCAAAATTCTGTCCCAGTTTACTGAAGTGACATCCTTGGCGATGAGTGGCTGAAGACTAACTTTGAAATTTTGAGGGTCCTCCTAAAAATTCTACCCTAGTTCCAATAATAGGTGGGGATAAATTTTTTATTAAATAGTGACCAACCCATAGGGCTGCCTACGTATCCCCTCTTAACGGGAATCGGTTCAGGCGTAGTTCAAATTACATCATAAATGAAATCATAAGTTGTTACACATAGTATCGTTTCACTGCATCTGAGTTGATCGGCTTTGGCCAAACTTCTCCGTCTATTTCTGCGAGGATAAGGGCTCCTCCAGTTAGAACTCGGTTAACCATGTATGAACCTTGCCTGTTGAGAGAGAATTTCCCTTTGGCTTCATCTTGATGTGGGAATATCTTCTTCAACACCAGGTGCCCCGGTGTAAACTTACTTGGCTAAACTCTTTTGTTGAAGGCTCTGGACATTCTGTTCTGATGCAACTAACCGTGGCAAACTAAATTCATCATTTTTCCATCTATAAAAGCTAAATGCTCGTAGCAACCTTTTACCCATTCTGCATCGTCCAACTCTGCTTCTTGTATGATCCTTAATGAAGGAATTTTTACCTCAGCAGGGATGACCGCTTTTGTACTATAAACCAGCATGTAGGGAGTTGCTTCGGTCGATGTGCGGAATATGGTGCGTTATCCCAACAAAGAGAATGATAACTTCTCATGCCATTGTTTGTGACTTTCGACCATATTCCTTAGTATCTTCTTGATATTCTTGTTGGTTGCTTCTACCGCTCGGTTTATCTGAGGCCTGTAGGTTATAGAGTTCTTGTGTTTGATCTTGAATGCCTCACACATTGCTTCCAACAAGTCACTGTTGAGATTGGAACCATTATAGGTAATTATTTATTCCGGAATTCCGAATCGGCAAACAACACGATCACGGACGAAATTTGTCACAACATTCTTAGTCACTGCTTTGTATGATGCTGCCTCAACCCATTTGGTAAAATAATCAATTGCCACCAGGATAAACTTGTGCCCGTTTGATGCGGCATGCTCGATAGGTCGAATGACGTCCATCCCCCAGGCGGCGAATGGCCACGGTGAGCTTGTTGCAGTAAGCTCGTTTGGAGGCACCTTTATCATATCTGCATCTATCTCATAGCGATGGCACTTGCGAACATACGGGATACAGTCTATTTCCATAGTCATCAAAAAATAACCTGCTCGGAGTATCTTCTTTGCAAAAAAAAACATTCATATGCGGCCCACAAGTTTCTGCGTGCACTTCGTAAAATAGTCTGGATCCTTCTTTTGCTTTGACACGCCTCAATAAACCCAAATCGGGCGTCTTCCTATACAGGATTCCCCCACTGTGAAAGAAATTGTTGGATAATCTTCAAAGTGTGCACTTTTGAGTGGCGTTGGCAAGCTCTGGATATTCTCCTGTGGTCAAGTACCTTTTGATGTCGTGGAAGCATAGTTTTTCGTCTTCTTTTTCCTCTACGTGAGCACAATAAGCTGGCTGATCATAAATCCTTACTTTTATGGGATCAATGAAATTCGTATCTGGATGCTGGATCTTGGATGATAAAGTAGCCAATACGTCAGCGAACTCGTTCTGGACCCTAGGGATATGCTGAAATTCCGTCTTTGTGAATCTTTTCCTTAATTCCTGTATATGATGCAAGTAGGGAAGTATTCTTAGAGTTCTTGGTTGCCCACTCTTCTCGAACTTGATGTATGAGCAAGTCTGAATCCCCGATCACTAGCAACTCCTGAATGTTCATGCCAATGGCCATCTTGAGCCCTAGGATGCAAGCTTCATATTCAGCCATATTATTTGAGCAAAGGAACCTGAGCTTGGCGGATACCTAGTAATGCTGGCCGGTTTCTGATACTAGGACTGCTCCTATGCCAATTCCTTCAAAATTTGCGGCTCCGTCAAAAAACAACATCCAACAATCGTAGGATTCTACAATATCTTCTCCTATGAAGGACACTTCTTCATCAAGAAAATACATTTTCGGGGGTTAGTATTCTCCGCCAATGGGATTCTCGGCAAGGTGATTTGCTATGCCTTGACACTTGATTGCTTTCTGAGTCACGTAAACAATGTCGAATTCACTCAGCAAGATTTTCCACATGGCGAGCATGCCAGTGGGCATGGGCTTCTGGAAGATATACTTAAGCTGGTCCATGCTTGATATGAGATAAGTAGTGTAGGCATAGAAATAATTCCTCAATTTCTGAGCTACCCAAGTCAGAGCACAACAAGTGCGCTCCAATAAAGAATATCGGGCCTCATACGAGGTCAACTTCTTACTGAGATAGTAGATGGCTTGCTCCTTCCTCCCTGTTTCATCATGATGTACCAGAACATAACCGAATGCTCCATCCAAAACCACGAGATCAAGTAATAGAGGACTCCCTGGCTCGGGCGGAACCAAGACTGGCAGTGTTGACAGGTATTCCTTCATTCTGTCGAAGGCTTTCTAAAAATCATCAGTCCACTTAGTAGCAGCGTCTTTCTTCAATATTTTAAAGATGGGTTCACAAATGACCGTGGAATGAGCTATAAACCGACTGATATGGTTGAGTCTTCCCAAGAAACTCATCACGTCCTTCTTGTTCTTTGGCGGTGGCAATTCTTGAATGGCTTTGACTTTTGATGGGTCCAATTCTATTCCTCGACGAGTCATGATGAAACCCAATAATTTTCCAGCAGGAACCCCAAATGCATACTTGGCGGGATTTAGTTTCAGATTGTACCTCCTCAATCTGTTGAAGAACTTTCTCAGGTCTTCGATATGATCAGTGGCTTTCTTGGATTTGATTATGACGTCGTCCATATATACCTCGATCTCCTTGTGTATCATGTCGTGGAAGATACTAGTCATGGCTCTGATGTAGGTGGTGCCAGCATTCTTTAACCCGAACGGCATCATTTTGTAACAATACATTCCCTATTGCGTGATGAAAGCCATTTACTCTGCATCTGCCTCATCCATCCATATCTGATGATACCGCGGCGAAACAATCAACCAAAGACTGCAACTCATGCTTGGCGCAGTTGTCGATAAGAATGTGTATGTTTGGCAAGGGAAAGTCGTCCTTGGGACTGGCCCGGTTAAGATCCCGGTAGTCGACACAGATTCCATCCTTCTTTGGTACTGGCACGTTGTTGGCTAACCATGTTGGATACTATACTACCCTGAGAACCTTGGCTTTGACTTGCTTAGTAAACTCTTCTTTGATTTTCAAACTCATGTCGGGCTTGAATTTCCTCAGCTTCTATTTTACCGGCGGACAGGTTGGATCTGTTGGCCGTTTGTGAGCTACAATGGACGTGCTGAGACCAGTCATATCATTATCCAACCAGACGAATATGTCCTCGTATTCCCTTAAAAATTTCGTATATTCTTCCTTTTCTAATGGCGACAAGTGAACACTGATGCGAGTTTCTTTAATATTTTTCGTATCTCCCAATTTAATGACATTAGTTTCATCCAGGTTAGACTTAGCTCTATTCTCAAAATTCTCAACTTCTCTGACGACCTCTTCAGGTATCTCATCTTCTTTTGAGTCCATGTCCTTTTGTTGCGTTGTCTCATTGCAAGTCAGAATCATTTGTTCATCGTCAAGATATGCAATATTAATGTTGTATAAAATAGAGTAAATGATAGATAAAATAATAAGAGCGATATATATGATAAACTGAAATGCTTTGATTAAATAGAGAAAATAATAAGAGCGATATATATGATAAACTGAAATGCTTTGATTAAATTCATAATTGTTTGGAACATCAGAGCTCTTTTCGAAATTAAAGACAATGCGGAAAGAAAACCAACTAGTAAAGTAAGCTAAAAATGAGATGCATGGTGCTTTTGTTTAGCCTTGCTACCTCGAAGGCCTACCAGCCCTAGTGGTTCTGATAGTCCAATTATTGAGATGTGCCCTTCTACTTAAGATAATTATGCCACAGTGCACGAACTAACCTTTAGGGAAGGGGAATAAAACAAAAAGTAAAAAGAAAAAGGTAACAAGTTAGTAAAGATTATGTGGAGAAAAAGTTGCGATATTTAAACACATAGTGCAAGAATATAAATCGTGTCCTAAATTGGGTGCCTCGTTGTGCCCGAGGTAGGCCTAGCGACAAATAGTTTTGGAGAACTTATAATGCTAAATTCCTCATTTTATTGATAAAAATAAGATGAATCCAAAACGACTCTAATTAATAGAAAGTAAAATATCACTATTGGCCATTAGCCTTATTACATTAATAAAAAGACTCCTAACTACTAGGTCCCAGAAGGACCTTCCTCAGATTTGTCATCTTCGTCTCCCTCAAATTGATTCACCAGCTCGTGTAGTCCTAGCAGCAAATAAGCTCGCGCCAAATGTCCACCTGCATTCCCTTCGGCATTTTAGTAGAACCTCCTATTTCATCGAGCAAAGGAGTCATTTCAAGGTCCCCGAAGCTGAACACAGACCTGTCACTATCCCAAGACAGTGTCTTAGCCTCTATGATTCTGTTGTCAAGCTGGATTTCTAGAAAGGAAGGAAAATTCCCTAAGTATTTGCGGATGAGCGTCTGATCACTAGAGTGGAGGTCTTTCCACCAATTCAGCAGCCTTGGATGAATATTGGTTACCATGCCAAATCTGTGGAATTCCTGCCTCATTTTTTGCAAAACAAAGCGTTAGGCCCTTACCCCCACCGGACTCGACTATTTAGACCAATAATTAGCATAGCAAGCATTTAAGTTCTCCAAATAAATGCACAGAACATGGAGGTGTCCGTTTGGGTTTCCAGGAAACCCGGTGGACTTCGGAGAAGGCTATCTTAATGAGTCATTATGTGGACAACATAACTGACTCGGCTAGGTTTGACCATGATGCATGTACAGTTTAAACGGAGTAAGGTTTGTATTGGGGTTTTAGACAGGTACTCTTGAGCAGACAACTCAAGAGGGAAAGGCACGAAACCGTCGACTGCACCGCTGATCGACTGGATTTACCATAAATATGCCTTTGCCATATTTAAAGGGTGATAGTATTAGAAGCGCGCAACTGCTCATTATAAGCTTTGCTATAGTATTTGTTTGGCACGAGTGGAATATAATGTTGAAAATGCAGTTTACAAGAATGAAACATGTTGACACGTATTTTCACATTCATACAATAAAGTTTACAATGATTTTTCAAAAAAATTACAAAAACATTAATGAAAAAGTGCTAAATGAAAGTAATTAAAGAAAAAGAAACAAGTCAGTTTCAAATAAAGGCATTAAACAAAAGTAGTAAAAGAAAGCAATAAAGTCACATATAGCATGCAATGGCAAAAGCCTAAAGCTTCCCCAGCAGAGTCGCCATGCTGTTGACGCCTCATTTTCCTCGCGGAATCAGAATCGGGTTTACGACATTTGGGAAGACAAATCTATTCCCGTTTGGGAATTGGGTTTTTGGATATTTGGAGAGTCGCCACCTAATGATTATAGTGCATTAGGACACTTTTTAGAATAATTAGAGATGAAAACCAGAGTTTGGGTAAGGGCTCGAAATTCTCTCGAGGGGAAGGTGTTAGGCACCCCTAAAGATCCACTAGTGTGGTTCCCGATCATGCTACAATTGTGACTTTAAATGCAAAACATGAATAAAAAAGTAAGTATTGCAAATAAGAAGCATAAAAGGAGTGCTGAAATTCAGGAAGGAAACAATTTTGTGATTGAATAGATACGCAAGTAAAGGTAAGGGGTCAAAAAATTGGTGCAACTAACATGAAACGTATCAGAAACAGAAGTTGAACTAGCCTTTAAAAATATGAAGATTATTAAAATAATAAAGAGGGAGGGGGTCCTAGGTTTATACATTACATGGATCATTCGCATAACACCGGTACCCGATTGTACGCATAGTGTTATCGTGTAATCATCATCTCCGTGTCTACCCTTCCCACCCCATTTAAGGTATTAGAGTGCGGAATGGCATCGCTTACATATTGCATGCTACTACCTGTCCTCATCCTATTAATCCCAGAGGCAAATGGACTACTAGTCCTAAAGGGAAGGGGGCTTAGGGCTTTTAGAGGTTTCAAAGGATAAAATGCTAAGACGTCAACCAAAACAAATAGTTGTAGACATAAATGGGATACAGACAAGCAAGCAAGGCTCAAATATGCCTCCATAAATCATCAAAAACACATAGTTTAGCATGTCTTTCACGTACTGATTTTAGCCTTATTTAAATAAAGCGACGAGCGGACTGGTTCAATGCATATTTTTAGGCGAAAAGTCTACATTAGGCACACTTAAGTGCAATTGTTTGAAAACTAATCTGATTGACTTAAGTGTTAGTTAGAACTAGGTGTGACATATACTGATTTTAGAAACAGATGAACAAACTAACAGGGGTTACTGATTTTAGCGGGACAATACAAGTTTAACAGTTAGTATTATCTCTATTTATATTTGAAACTTCCTATAGGCATGCTTTCGATATGAATAATGATTTGGACACCCTTTAGACATTAACAACATACTAGGAGCATGGCTTCTACATGCTATTTTTTATTATTATTATTTATCTACAAATAGTTTACCTAATGTCTTTTGCAGAATGCAGCCATTTGGTAGACAATATTTTTATATGAAATTGCGGAACAATTATGAACTAACCTATATGCAGGACATCTATGTGTGTTTACAGGAATTAAAGATTAAACCTATGAGCGTGATTTCTAGGTGTGAGTTTTGCAGAAATTAAAGTTTAAAGATCTATAGGCATGATTTCTAGGCAGATATGCATAAATGAAAGTTGAAAATCTATAGGCATGATTTCTAGGTGCGTTTGCAGAAATAAAAGAAAATTTAAACCTATAGGCAGGATCTCTACCTTTGGTGCAGAAAGTAAATCCTATCACTCTTTTTACTAAGTTCCCCAAGTTTATACAAGTTATTACAACCCAAAAGAAATAAACTGGAATTAAAAAAATACATCAGAAAACTTCAGCTACATCCGAGCAGCCTAATTCAGACTTAATACCTAATAATATGAGATTGAGCTACTTCCGAGATCCAAATTTCCAAGCCTTCTCTCATCTAGGGTGTTTTAGATATCCAAGGGATTTCAGGAATCCCATGCAGTGCATAAACCCAAGGTATTCATAGAAATTGAGTTGTGCAGTGTGGAAGAGCCAGCCCTTATGTGTCCAAGTTCAGAGGGAGCTCCATGGTCCCAAGGCAAGGCTCACACAAAAGGGGCGGAACTTAAATTCTGAGAGTTGAGTGTAAGTGCAATAGAAAAGGGTAGGGGGACTACCCAGGTATGTTGGTGGTCATGCCCAACTATAATACAGACTGGCACACCCCTGACCAAACCTATTATCAAGATTTTAGGGAGTAAAGACCTACTGAAGGTCAAGCCATGTCCTGAACAATAATCAGAAGTACTGGCAGGCCAAGACTGTTACTCAGCATACACACAATAAGGGAAAGAGGATGGGAAATTGACAAGCTTAGGAACCCAAAGGGTCCTGTTGATAGCCATGGATAATGAATTCAGGCATTACCATGTTTATGAACCATAACTTAATGCATACAAAGGGGATATAAGGGTTTGGGATTCATAAAGTATCAAATACATGACAAACAACTGACAGGATCACCTGTAAATTAAACATTGAATTACAAGGGAAGGGAAACATGTTACATCATTCTAGAAACAAATATTAACCAAGGAAGATATGAACAGAAGTTGGAAATAACGAAAACACATTGTTATTGGGACATGTAAATTAACTGGGACATACCAGTAGATAAGCAAAAAGTGCAGAAGATACTAGAGTAAACAAAGTCCACAGCAGCACAAGTAGCAGAAAGAGGGAGAGAGTTTTAAGTAAGAATGATTTTTTTTGAACTCTGATTGCTTTCTTTGTCTGTGTGTTCAAAGAAAAGGGAAGAGAGTATCTATAGCTTTGAAAACGTGTAGAGAAATAAGGTAACAAGTACAGATCTATCACAAATATGGCATGGTCACATATCAGAATCAAATTAGCATAAGACTCCCCTTTAATCAGGGGATTCTTATTCAAACGGATGCTAATATGATCCAAATAGGGAAAGGGAGAATAGGCCCTGTAAATAGAAAGGTTGTTGCCATAAAATAAGCAGTAAGGTAATACAATGGGCAATTATTTTTTGGAAATATTCAGGGAGGTCACTCAAAGGAAAAGAATCAATTACCCTTTAACAGACGAGTAAAATCAGAATTTCACAAAGGAAAAGTTTTTTTTTTAAATTAATCACAAGTTTGAAAAAAATCAATCACAGAACGAACTCAGTATATAAATGAATGCACAAGTAATAGACACACGAAGCCAAGTTATGGCAAAAGAACAACATATAGTAGTAGCTCAAGAAAAAACACTCGAAGCATGATAGTCGGGTTTCAGTGTTTAACAATAGAGAAGATGATCAGAAACATGCAAAGAGTTGAGTGAAAATCATACGAGTTGCACAAATAATTTCAAAGAAATAAAATATTCCCCAAAGAAACTAGGGTTTTTGAAAATCAATCGAGTTTAGAGTAGATAAGCAGATAAACAAATAAACAGGTTCAGAATCTCGGATAAGACCAAAATTAGTGTTTTCAACATGCTAACTCAGATAAAAAGAAAGTCAAATCAAGCGACCATTAACAAACAAACCAAGAAACTCAAACAAAATCCCCAAGAAAATTAGGGTTTTCAATATGCTAACTCAGATAGAAGATAGCACAAAAAAAACACAGTAAAACATGTTAAGAATCAGAGGAGAGATTCGAAATAACTTAACATGAAACCCCAGTTGAAGAATAAAGTGTTTCTGAAAGCAAAAATTAAAGAATCTTCAAGAAAAATAAATAGAAGGTTCACACACACATAGATCAAGAACAGATCCAAAATATATCGAAGGAACCTGAGATATTAGGGTTTCATAAGAAACCCAGGAGATGAGAAAGGCTTTGGAAACCATCGATCTGAGCAGGAAAGTCAAAGATCGAACTCGAATAGCCATGACTGGCCGGACAAAGGTTGAAGATGACCGGATAACAGTCATCGAACAAAGGCTTGGTCGGAACCCTTCAAGATCTGGCAATAGGACCTTTAGAAACTAGCACGCAGAAGCCATGAGAGACTAATATAGGCCTCCGATGAGCCTGAGAAGCCATAGATTAGGATTTCGATGAGAGGCGGCGGCTAGGGTTTGAGGTGAGTTTAGAGAGAGTTGAGAAAAGAGAGGATTCAGAGGCGGCGGTCGAGAGAAACGAGGTAGGGTTTTGGGGTCACTTGAATTAAAAAAAGAAAGGAAAGATGGGACCCGTTGATCTAAACCCGTTGATCTAAACCCGTTGATCTAAAGGATCAACGGCTGGGATTGAACGGGTTTGGGTATGATAGGAAAGGGTATGGGTCGGGTAGGTATATCAATTGGGCTGGGTAATTGGATTTCAAATTGGGGCACAAATGGGGTGCCAAATTGGCTAAAATTGAAATGTAATAAGGCCAAATCGTAAATAGCTAATTTTTCCCTTTTAATTTTATAAAAATAGTAATACTGATTTTAAAAAATAAATTAAATATACTGGGTAAAAAATTATTATATAAATATTAATTAAAAAATAGTCGGACTAATTTTATAAACATAAAACGCCGTAAATTACAAGATAGGCTATAATTGCAACTATATGCCATTTAGCTTTAAAAATACCAAATGAACTTGTAAAAATATGACAAAATTACCTTAACTTTATTTTGGTGTAAATGTGAAAATAAAATAAATTATTAACCAAAATGATAATTATGAAAATAATTATTGAATTTTGTTGTATAAAAAATAGGTAATAAGTTGGTTTTAAAAATTATTAAAAGGGCCAAAACACTTGGGTGTACTTATATATGCACCAATATGCTATTTTAGAAATATTAGGGTATAAAAATACTTTGAGAAAAATTCGGTATTAACAACAGGCGTGTGGGTGTGCACCGCAAGGGATTGAGACTTGGTCCGTCCTGTGAGGCTGTGAGGCCTAATGGCTATTATCTGTGGATATGTGTTTACTTGTTGTTGAACTTATTTGCCTTCATGTTAGAGATCATGCTTAGGCTTTATACATGCTCACATTGTTTTCACTCAGTCATAAAAATTATTGCACATGTTTACCTCAGTCTCTATTAATTGCTAATATGATGTGATACGTGGTGTAGGTTGTATCCCCTTATTTGTTGATGATGGTAAGGATAGTGAGGTACATGATTGAGTGAGGACGAGGGCCTGGTTGTGAGGATATTAATAACATAGCACGTGAGTTGTCCGCGTAGCACGTGATTTGACCGTGTGGATCCAGGTATTTATACCATAGCGCGTGAGTTTTCCGCGTAGAACGTAAGTTGACTGTGTGGATCCATGTATTGATATGATGGTCTGGTTGTGAGGATATTAATATCATAGCGCGTGAGTTTTCCGCATAGCACGTGAGTTGACCGTGCGGGTCCAGGTATTGATACCATAGCGCGTGAGTTGTCAGCGTAGCACGTGAGTTGACCGTGCGGATCCAGGTATTGATATGATGGCACGTGAGTTGTCCGTGCTTAGCGCTTGGGCTTTCGGAGCCTCTCCGAAGTCTGTACACACCCCTAGTGAGCGCAAAGAGTTGAGTGTTTTGAGTGTGTTTAGTATTGAGTGTGAGTGCTGAGTGATAGAGTGACATTGCTGTGAGGTTGCATTTACTTTTGTTCTTGTTGCATTTGCTTGTTAACTTGTTTGTGGTATTTGTTGCTTTTATGGAATTTACTTGTTTGTTCATGTTTATTGTAAATTATGAAATTAAATAATTGGAGAGTTTTTCTTAGCTCGTCACTACTGCTCAGTTCCTGAGTTATTTCCGTTACTACTGAGGTGATTGTACTCATACTACACCTTGCACTTTATGTGTAGATCCAAGCGAGTTAGACCGCGACAATTGTTGAATTCAGGCTGACTATCTGTAGAGATCGCAAGGTAGCTGCTAGTGTCCGTAGGACCTTGCTACTCTTTTTGTCATTTCTTATTTTGGATAGTTAGACAATTTATATATCTTAGTTTATAGTTTTAAATGCTCAGGACTTAGTGACACCCCGATGTTTGGGGCTAGCTTTCGTATTTTTATATTAATTATATTTAGAGTTGATTTAGTTATGAGAAGTTTGAATGTTGGTATTGTTTTATTAAACCTTAAAATTAATTAGTAGTAATATTTTGAGAAATAGGCTTGCCTTGTAAGTCGTGACATCTACTTATAAAGAAATTTTTACTAAGTTGTAATTTATTATATCTCATGTTAAGGATAATAATTTATTCGATTTTGTATTTTTATTGAACAGGGAGCTTTCTTCATTCAAATGATTTCTGAAAATAACTTCATATTTTTTTGTTGATTTCCTAATTGGTTTTGAAGCTGTACTCTACTTTATGTTATGTAAATGAGACTCCTTGTACATCTTAACTGTATTGGTTATTGACCCTATGAACTGATTACCACGAGAATATTATTGTGCAAAGTGAGAGAAATACGTGGGCAAAAGGTGTCGAGTGTGCTAAAGGTTTGGCAGTTGATGTTGTGATATGAGACATCGAGATCTGAAATGGCTGAAATTGCATATTAGAAATGATATGACTAATTGAAGACATTGTATTCCTTATTTGAGTACATTTTCCTTGAACCAACTATGTTATTATTGAGTTACTTGGTTCTATTTCGTTTTCATTCGTATCTTCCCTTTATTGTTAGTGTTGATTAAAGTTTGTTTTTTGCCTACCGTTGATATTACTTGTTTATCTTTATATTGATAGTTTACTAACATATGCTGTTTAATTTATTTGACCAGTAGGTGTCTTGACTGTGCCTCGTCAATAGTCCATCAAGGTTAGTCTTCATACTTATTGAGCACCGCCGTGGTGTGCTCGTACTATACTTTAGTATATTTTTGTGTACAAATTCAGATATTTGATTGGTAGTAGTTGTGAGGGTCGTTGTATTGGAGACTAAAAGTAAACCTGTTGCTGCGTTCACAGGCTTCGGAATCACCTTCATTTGTACTTATTTTCATTTATTCCTTTGTGTCGAAATAGTGACATATTTATTTTGTACAACTACTCTTAAAAAAAACTTATGACTTGTACCAACGATTTTGGGGAATTATAAATTTTCAGAGTTATTTAACTTAAAGTTAGTAGATGTCAAGGTTACTTAAGTTAATATTCGGCTTACCTAGTTTAGAGAGTAGGTGCCATCACGACTCCTTCGGAGGGATTTTGGATCGTGACAAGTTGTTGACTATTCTAGTTGTAGATTTTTTCGGAGATAGCAAGGTAGCTGCCTGGCGATCACAGCCCTGCTCTTTTCCCCCTTACATTCGTTTAGTTGTAATTAGCTATTTGCCAAACTATGTTTGTGTTGATATTGTTAAAGAAAGTTGTAGTAGATTCTCATGATTAGTGACATCCCGATGTCGGGCTTTCTTTTACGTAGTTTTGTTTTGTTTTGAACTTCTATGAATGGTTTATATTTAATAGCTTTGGGATTAGCTTGAAGTAGAAAATATCGTCTTGTTTTTGTAATGTGTCAGCTTGACTATTATCATGATAGACGCCATCACGATAGGGTTATTTTTGGGGCCGTGTGAAGATTATAATTAGATTTATTTAAAAAGGGAGAAATAAATTTAAATATTTATTGTAAAAGAATTTAATTAAATTTTTTTTATAATCGGAATACAAAATATAAAAACAAAATTCAAGATCTTAATCAATATAAAATATAGTTATCTAAAACAATAATATTAAATATTTGATATATTTATTGTTTATATGACGATTCAAATCAAAATACAATCATTTAATATAAATTAAAAATCTGTTATACAAGAGAAATATTTATATTAGAGAGACTATTTCGAAGAAGAAAAGGAAAAGGAGAATAAAAATACGACAAAAATAAAATAAAGAAAAAAGGATGGCAGAAACTAAAAAAGGAATTAAAAAAAACTAATGACGGATAATTTATAAAATATAAATAATATAAATTTTATAGTAAGGACACTTTTATGTTAAAAAAATTAATTTTCTCCTTCTACTTCTTGAATAAACTAGAATTTATAGTTTTTTCCTAAAAATAGAAATTACTTTTGCTGCTGCTCAAAAGTACCATTTTATCTTGCCCAAACACATGAAATTTCCAAAAAAAAATACTTCCTCTCACAGAAAGTACATTTAGCCTCCTAAAAAGCTTGGCCAAACAAGATCTTAAATGCATCATTTCAATCTCATTTCTTCTTCCTCGCCCTTCTATCTATCTACATGACCATCACTCACCCCACAAAGTATTAAAATTAATTAATTTGAATGTAAAACATCTGATAGAATCAAGAACGTAGGATTAGTGTGAATGTTGAGATCGAGTGACAATTAAATGAAACTAATTTTCTAGACAACTGAGTGAGAAAATTTATTTCT
>MU724313.1:153872-188411 GCA_026770625.1 Nicotiana glauca | reverse complement strand
GGGGGGTTGGAGCGGGACCAATAGCCAAAACCATTATACCAATTAATCTAAGAAGACATGTACAGATCTGGGTGGGTTTCTGCATGATTCATGTGAGACACTTAAATTAGATATGATTAAAATCAGAATGACAGCAAATCTTGTGTTCCAATAAAAACTTACCCGTATAGGGTATTTATACATAATCACACTAGATTATTGTAATTAAAGAGATCAAATGTGATGGCCCAAAGGGGCATCTTATGTTTTAGAATTCAATTTGGTGTTCTGAGACCTGTAAAATCTCATTTTATCCTTTGATTTGCGTGCAATGTCCGAGCACGTTTCCGGACAGATTTTATGTTGAATGTTGATGAAAATAATAATTTTTCCCTTTAAAAGTTGATTTAGTTAAATTCGGTCAGCATCTAGAGTAAACGGATCCAGAATCGTATTTTGACAGTCCCAGTGGGTTCGTATCGAAATATGGGACCTGCATGTATGCTCGAAATCGAATTCAGAGATCCCTAACTCGGGATATAAATTTTGTTGAAAATTCGAAGACTGAAAATCTAATGTTTTCAAGAATTTGGTTAATATTTGATCTTGTAGGTTTCGGGTCTGTATTTTTGTCCCGGAGACCGGTATAGGTTCATTATGATATTTCAGGGCTTGTCTATGAAATTTGGTGAGAAACGGAGTTGGTTTGACATGATTCGGACGTCCGTTTGTGAAAATAGAAGTTTTAAAACTTTCTTGAGAATTTCATTCAATTTGGTAATTAATTCGTAGTTCTACGTGTTATTTTGGCGATTTCATTGCACGAGAAAGTTCGTATGATATTTTAGGAGTTCTGTGCATGTTGGGTATAGGAGTTTCGGATAGGCTACGGGATGTTTGGACTTAGAAAAATCTAATTTTTTCTTCATCTTCAGTGCTTTCTAGTTTCCTTCTTCGCGTTCGTGAAGATACTCTCGCAAACGCGAAGAGTGAACTGGACATGGGTGACTTTTGTTCTTCGCGTACGCGTAAGACCTGTTGTGAACGTGGAGCAGTGGGGTTTTTTACCCTTCCCAAACACGACCAAAATCTCGCGATTGCGTAGCGTAATGGACATGGGTGAGGGTACAGTTGTTCTTCTACTCAAACGCGAGCACTGGCTCGCAAACGAAGGCTAGAGGGGAGTAGCCTTCGCGAATACGTAAGAGGACTCATAAGCGCGTAGGCCTTTGGGCTGCTGGCTTTCGCAATCGCGGCAGGCCCTTTGCGAATGTGAAGACGGTCTACCCAGTGATTTAAAAACATAACAGAATGGGATGTTTCTCAAAATTTCACAACTCTTTCATTAGAACTCGACCTAGGAGCGATTTTGAAGAGGGGATTCAACATCAAATCATAGGTTTGTACTCTTTAACTCATTTTCTTCCATTTCTACCATTACCCATTGAATTCCTAGCCTTAATCTTTGTTCTTTCATGGTATAAAACTAGGAATTTAGGAAAAATTGGGGATTTTTGCAATTTGGGGATTATACCTCGATTTGAGGTCGAATTCCTAAACAAGTTATATATCTGGACTCGGGGGGTCAATGGATAAATAAATTTTAATCCGAACCTTGGGTTTTGACCAAGCGGCCTAGGGGTCAATTTTTGACTTTTTGGGGAAAAATTAGAAAATCTAGATGCATGCATTGTAGTTGGTTCCTTTAGCAATAATTGATGTTATTGAGTTAATTGTGGCTAGAGACGAGTGGTTCAGAGGTCGATTCTTGAGGAAAAATGGTAATTGAGCATTAAGTGGCCCGCGGAGCGAGGTAAGTGTCATGGTTAATCTTGGCTTGAGGGATTAGGTCTTATATGCCTATTTGACGTGTTTCAATGTTGAGTACAACGTGTAGGTCAAGTGACGAGTACTTATGCGTGTGTTGAGTCATAACATGATAGTGAGTCTTATTCATAAAATTGTAGCTTTCTATGATCATATTATCCATGCTTAGATTTGTTTATTGTTTCGTTGATCTTTCTTATCATACGTACGGATTTTGGTATTAATTGAGTATTGACTCAAGTTCGACGTTGATATTGTGGAACCAAATGTTGAAGTAAGAGTTGTTGTTGTCATTTCTATCTCCCTATTATTATTGCTCCTTTTTTTGACGAGGGAGAGTGTTAATGCATGAAGCGTGATGCCGTGTTATTCTTATTTGATTTATATGGTGAGGTTGAGAGTAAAAGCACGAAGGTGATGCCGTGCCATTCTTCTTTGATTGATATAGTGAGTTTGCTAGTAAAAGCACGAAGGAGGATGCCGTGCATTTTCATTACCGTATTTACTTGTTGTTACTGGTTCAAGGTATACTAGCTATTTAAATTTCTCTACTGCTCTGATTCTTTATCTTGCAATCCCCTCGGCATGTTTCCCCTCCTGTCATTATTTGTTTAGCTTCTATTAGTTGTTATTGGCTCTAGTATATTGTTTAACTACAAAGATTTATGTATATGTCTTATCCTACCCTTGTCACTACTTCGCTGAGGGTAGGCTCGGAACTTACTGTACATAGGATCGGTTATACTGATAATGCACTCTGCACTTTCTGCATAGATTTAGTACTAGCCTGAGTTGACCCCGAGTTTAGTAGCTGGACTTGATTGACAAGAGACAAAGGTAGATCTACAGGCGTCCGCAGACCCTAAAGTCTCTGTTTAGAATTGTTATTTTACTGTTCCTTTTCTTTCAGAACACTGTATTATCTTTCATACTTTTTTTTGTAGTTCTCACGACCCTAGTTCACCCTCCATGAACATGTTGTGATGGCACCTAGTCCCTATGACTAGGTAAGCCTAACAATACAGAAGATAAACCAAAATTTACGGAAGGAAATAAATAAAATTGAACTGGTAAAATAATCAGGGTTTAAGGTGTCGTTCGGCACATACCACAATAATTCTCAAGGCTAACTAAACATTCCAAAACCCGAAAACTAACAAATCACTAGCTAAGGGATACATAAGAGGCTCTGACTCAAGAATATCTATACAAAGGAGAAAATACTGAAAGAACTATACTTGTTATAGAAAAGCTAGAAAGGGACTCATCGGTCTGCGAACGTAGTTGATATACCTTGAAGTCTCTACCAATACGCCTCTTTCCAAGACTGACAGGACTGAATGGGAGTACTCATATCTGCACAACAAAAATGTACAGAAGAGTAGTATGAGCACACCACAGCGGTGCCCAGTAAGTACCAAGACTAACCTCGGTGGGGTAGTGACAAGGAACAGTCAAGGCACCTACCGGTCGATAAACAATATAATCATAGCAATAATGGTAATGACATATGAATATGCAAAGAATGCGTGAACTACCAAAAACGCTACAATTCACAATAAGGGGTAAATAAAACAATTAACAACAAGAACATAATAAACGATGATACAAAATGATGGCAAAATCATAACCCAAATCCTAAGGTCACAACACAGCAAAGAAAAGAAACAAGTAAATAATTCATATCATACAATGATATTCACAGAAGGTCTTATCCCATTCTTTCCACAATTTTACCAAGTCTCTGACTAATCACAATTCGCGAAGACCCAACATCTGAAATCTAACAATTGGCATCCTGTGCCCCATCAATCTCATGGTCATACCGACAACTAACTGGCTAACTAGGGCCACTCTCCCAAATATAATGGATAAGCGAGGTGTACCTCCACCCTTAGAAAAAAATCAAGAGGANAACAATCCACAATCACAATAGAAACAAATAGGAATGCCTCAACAGGCCGTCACAACTCTATACAATCAATCCCTGACATAGCCCACCTTATTTCGCCACGTGTGCAATAAATAATATGATAGGCTCCGCTTTATTTTGCCATACGTGCATAACAATGTCCCTCCTTATTTCGCCACTTACGCAACCCACATATAAGCATATAACATATCCTGCCTTATTACGCCGCATGTGCAAAACATCAATAAAAACAATAGCACGGCAAAGACCTCGTGCAACCTTTCAACAAGAACCGCACGGCAGAAACCTCGTGCATCACAATATAAACAACCGCACAGCAGAAACCTCATGCATCACAATAGCAACAATTTAACAAGGTGGAAATCTGACAACAATGATAAATGCAGCAGCGTAATAAGGCAAATCAATGACACAATAATAGCTACTAGGATAAAACAGAAACACAGGGCAAACACCACTCAATCTCAAATATCAAGGAGGGTCTCCCAGGATACCGTCCTGTAGCCCTCTCCTCAACTGTCCAATGGATCTCCCGGGGTACCATCCCGTAGTCCTACTCTCATACCAGTATCAAAGGATCTCCCGGGATACCGTCCCATAGTCCAATCATTTATGTCCAGGGGATCTCCCGGGATACCATTCCGTAGTCCCAAAATAAAAGCACAATCACAGCCAGAAACAAACCAAGGGATAAATTTGAAAAACGGAGTAGCAGATAGAACAAGCCTAGCATGCTTCATGTAGAACGATTAAATAACTTATCAATTAAAATTATATCAGGTAGACATGTTTTCATAGTCTAACACAAGTAATAGGCTTCAAGTAATATAAAGTAAATAAGAAAGAAAGTTAAATGTTAACAACTTAAGTAAAATAGGATTTTCATCAATCGGCTCAAGTACAACTTCATATTCGGTGGTTACAAGGATCTAAGAGCCTAAAGGATCAATTTACAACAAATAAATCTGAATACGCACTCGTCACATCGCGTGAAAGGAATACAATCAACATAGAAGACTCAAATTCTAAGGGGGAGTCCCCCACACAAGGTTAGGCAAGATACTTACCTCGAATCGGCTAACATCAACTAGCAAACATGTTCTTGCCACGAGTTCTCGACTCCAAATGGCCCAAATCTTGTCAATTAAATCACAAATTGTAAATAATATTGCTAACAACTAATTCCACTATAAAATTTAGAGCTAGGGTGCGAAAGTAGGTAAAATGACCAAAATGCCCCTCCAGCCAACGTCTCGGAATCAAATAATTTTCACATTTTCAAAATCCCCGTACACTCATGAGTCCAACCATATAAAAATCTCCTAAATCGAAGGTCAAATGCCTATTCAAATCACAATAACTAAGTCTAAGAAGTTTCATCCAATTTTCCACAATTTTGACATTGAATTCGAATTTTAATAGTGGATTTATCTAGATATTGATAGAAAACAACTAAATGAGGTTAAAGAAACATTACCCACTAATCTTCTCTTTAAAATCCACCCAAAATCGCCTTCTCCTGAGCTCCCAATTGATTTTCCAACTTTTAAACAAACCCTCGGATTATTCTATTTCATACCAGTGATTTCCGCTTTTGCGGTCGAGGGACCACGTCTTCGGTCCCGCTTTTGCAGGAAAACAACCACTTCTGCGGTTTCCTTAAACTTCCCAACTTCCGTTTCTATGAAAATTCCATCGCTCCTGCGGATCCTGCCCAATAGTCCTCCATCGCTTTTGCGGCTTCCAAGCCGCTTCTGCGGTTCCCAAGCCGCATAAGCGAAAATATCCGAAGGCCTGTTGCAATTTTTCTTCTAACTTAAAAATTTACCCGTTGAGCATCCGAAACACATCTGAGGCCCCCGGGACTTCAACCAATCACACACACAAGTCATATAACCTAACACAGACTCGCTCGAAGTCCCAAATCACATAACACAACATCGAAACGACGAAACAAAACCAAAAAACCAATCTTATGAACTTCCAAGTCTTCAAATAACGAATATCATGCCGAAACCTATCAATTCAACTCGGAATGACACCAAATTTTGCAGACAAGTCCAAAATGACATAACGGAGCCGTTCCAACTCTCAGAATCGTATTACGACCCCGATATCACAAAAGTCAACTATGGGTCAAACTTCTTCATTTTCCAACTTCAACTTTTGCCAACATGCCTCAACTTACTCTATAGACCTCCAAATCTGAACCCTGGCGCCCACCTTAGTCCAAAATCACCATACCAAGCTGTTGAGATCCTCCACGGCCCATTACAGGGTTATTTACCCAAAAGTCCAATTCCGATCAACTTTTCACCATTCGAACTTCCAAAATGAGGTTTCTTCTCTACATTTGACTATAATCCATCTAAAAGCCGAATTCCACCATGCACGCAGGTCAATAGTCATATTCCAAAGCTATTCCAGACCTTTTGCCGCCAAACGGGGCTTGATTTTTCAAAACGACCGGTCGGGTAATTGCAGTAGTAAATCATAATAGCTCGTGAGTTATGACTCCAGATCCTAAATGTTTTAGTTACTTTGGGTTTTATAATATTCCGTAAATTCTGTTTAGCTTAAATTAATTTTTGTTGTAAATTGGCTGAAGTTGATTTGTGAATTCTCTTATGCTGGCTTTCCTAGCAATTGAAATGTTAGGCGCCATCGCGATCTCAAAAGTGGTAAATTTCGGGTTTGACTCCGACAGACTTATAGGAAGTTTGATGCAGTTTGGGTTATTGTGGATAGACTGACCAAGTCAGCACATTTCATTCATATGGTGATCACTTATTCTTTAGAGCGGTTGGCAGGGATTTATTTTTGCGAGATCGTTCATCTTCACGGTATGCCCATGTCTATTATTTCTGATAGAGGTACACAGTTCACCTGGCATTTCTGGATGGTAGAGCAGCATGAGATGGGCACGCGGGTTGAGCTGAGCATAACATTTCATACTCAAATGGACCGACAGTCCGAGCGTATTATTCAAATTTTTGAGGATATGCTCCATGCATGTGTTATAGTCTTTGGAGGATCGTGGGATCTGTTCTTGCCATTAGTGGAGTTTGCCTACAAAAATAACTATCAGTCGATCATCCAGATGGCTCCCTATAAGGCATTATATGGTAGACATTGTCAATCGCCAGTTGGATGGTTTGAGCCGAGGCAAGATCAGTTATTGGGTACAGTTTGGGTACATGATGCCTTGGATAAGCTTAAGATCATTGAGGATAGACTTCACACAGCTCTGTCTAGGCATAAGAGTTGTGCCGAACGTAGATGGCATTCACGGTTTTAGAGAGAGTGTTCCTTCGGGTATCACCCATGAAGGATGTAATGAGGTTTGGAAAGAAAGGCAAGTTGAGCCCTAGGTACATCGGGCCTTTTGAGATCCTTGAGCGAGTGGGATAGGTTGCCTACAAACTTGCATTGCCACCAGGCTTATCAGCGGTACATCTAGTGTTTCATATGTCCATGCTTTGAAAGTATCCCGGCGATCCATTCTACGTGTTAGATTTCAGCACTATCTAGTTGGAGACAATTCTAACCTACGATGAGGGGTAGGTAGCTATTCTAGACCGGCAAGTTCGTCAGTTGAGATCGAAGTGTTATCTTTTAGATTGAGTATAGTGGATAGGTCATGCTATTAAGGCAGCTACCTGGGAGTCCGAGTCAGTATACGGAGCAAATATCCCCACCTTTTCACCAACTCAGGTACTTTTCTATGTCCGTTCGAGGATGGGTTGTTTTAGAGGTGGAGAATGTGATGACGCAAAGGTTCATCTTATGTTTTAGAACCCAATTCGGTGTTCCGAGGCCTTTAAAACCTCATTTTATCCATACTAGATTTGCACATGGGCAGTCCGGGCGTGTTTTCGGAGAGCTTTTATGTTGAAAGTTGATAAAAATAATAATTTTTTCCTTTAAAAGTTGATTTACTTGACTTCAGTCAACATTTTGAGTAAAAGGACCAGGACACGTATTTTAACAGTCCCGGTAGGTCCGTATCAAAATATGGGACCTAGGCGTATGCCCGAAATTTAATTCCGAGGTCCCCAGCTCGAAATATGAATTTTTGTTTAAAATTGGAAGACTGAAAATCTAATGGTTTTAAGAATTTAGCTAATTTTTAATCTCATTTGTATCGGGCCCGTATTTTAGTTTCGGAGCCCTTGTCTGTGAAATTTTGTGAGAAACAAAGTTGGTTTGACGTGATTCAGACGTCCGGTTGTGAAAATAGAAGTTTTAAAGCTTTCTTGAAAATTTCATTCGATTTGGTGCTAAATTCGTGGTTCTAGGTGATATTTTGGCAATTTATTCATGCAAGCAAGTTCATAGGATGTTTTATGACTTGTGTGAATGTTTGGTTTGGAGCCCCGAGGGCTTGGGTGAGTATCGGATAGGCTACGGGAGGTTTGGAGTTAGAAAAATCTGTTTTTTTCTTTAGCTTTAGTGCTTTTTGGTTTCCTTCTTCGCGCTCGCGAAGGTACTCTCACGTACGTGAAGAGTAAACTGGAGCTGGGTGATATTTATTCTTCGTGAATGCATAAGCTCGGCCGCGAACACAGAGCAGTGGGGTTTTTACCCTTTGTGAACACGACCTACATCTCGCGAACACGTAGCATAAGGGACCTGGGGGAGGGGACAACCGTTCTTATACGTGAATGTGAGCATTGGCTCGTGAATGTGAAGGCATGGGGGAGCAGCCTTCATGAACGCACATGAGGAATGGTGAATGCGTAGGCCTTTAGGCTGTTTCCTTTCGCGATCGCGATAGCCCTTCACGAACGTGAAGAAGTTCTGCCCTGTGATTTAAAAACAGACTAGAGGGGATTCGACACCAAATCATTGGTTTGTACTCTTCACCTCATTTTCTTCCATTTCAAACATCACCCATTAAATTCCTAGCCTTAATCTTTATTTTTTCATTGTAGAAAACTAGCAATTTAGGAAGAATTGGATATTTTTTCAAATTGGGGTCTTAGACCTCGATTTGTGGTCGGATTTCAAAATCAATTATATATCAGGGCTCAGGAGGGAATGGGTAAATGGATTTTGGTCCAAACCTCTGGTTTTGACTAAGTAGGCGAGGGTCGATTTTTTACTTTTTGGGGGAAAGTTTGGGAAATATAAATCCATTCATTGTAGTTGGCTCCTTTAGAAATAATTGATGCTATTGAGTTAATTGTGGCTATATACGAGTGGTACGGAGGTGGATATTTGAGGAAAAGCGGTAATTGAGCATTAAGTGGCCTATAGAATGAGGTAAGTGACATGGTTAACCTTGGCTTGAGGGATTAGGTCTTATTTGACTATTTTCTGTGTGTTCGAATGTTGAGTACAACGTATAGGTGAGATAACGAGTACCTATGCGTTATTGTTGAGTCATAACATGTTACTGAGTCTTGTATATGTCTAAATCAGAAGGTCTAATTTCTTGCTATCAGTTCGTTTCGGAAGATCATCTCGAGGCCCCGAGGTCGCGAAGCTAGGACCAAGTTCTCTCCCTCGAGGATCATTGAGGCCCGACTCAAAGAAGACGAAGATCAAGGCTCGATGAAAATGGGGAATTGCCAAGGCACACATCTATGTTTGACAGAGCCGGTTTACCCAGAGGCTATATTGAGGCGTCGCGTCTAGCCGTCCCATCCCAATGCTTTTACAATTAATATATTGTACTATGTTATATTTTCCCTCCGATATAAAGGGAATCCTCACCACCTTGTAAGGGCAGTTGTTACCCCAACCATTGTACACAAGATCAATAATAACTCTCTCGCTCTTTTCTCTCTAACATACTCGCCCGAGGCCACTACTTTCCATTTATTGCTTTCATACTTGTTCTTCATTTGTTGTTTGACATTGGCCATAAAGAGCCTCCATTAATTATCTTTTAACAGTTATTTCCTTCATGACTACCCCCGTTAAAATGTTGCAGGCACAATAGTTGGATATCGCTCGGTTGCAAAGCCATCCGAAGACTCCCAGCACAGTAGCGCCAAAAATAGCTCCTCCAGCCGAAAAGGTACCCGGGAGATCGAGCAATAATGGATCGACAATCGAGCCTTCCATAGTAAAGATGCTTGAGGATCTCACCAAAAGGATCGAATCGGACGAGAAAATGATAGCAGCAAATGACAAGAAGGTCGAGACCTATAACTCTAGGGTCGACCAAATCCCAGGATCGCCCCCACTCCTCAAGGGTATGGATTCAAAGAAGTTCACATGAAGGCGTTCCCCGAGAAAGCGGCCCTAAAACCCATTCCAAATAATTTCAAAATGACAGAACTCCCAAATTACAACCGGACCTCAAATCCCAACGAACACATCACTACCTATATGTGCGCGGTAAAAGACAATGACGCGAAAGACGATGAGATCAATTCCGCCTTCTTAAACAGGTTTAGAGAAACACTCTTGAAAGGGGGCCATGATGTGGCATCATAACCTAGCTCCCAACCCCATAAACTCACTTACCATACCTACGGATACCTTTATAAAGCAAAGGGAAAATGAATGCTGCGAGAATTTGCATCTCGTTCCCAGGTGGAACGAATGGAACTACCACCGGTCTCAGACAACTGGGCGGTGCAGCCCTTCACTCAAAGCCTAAACAAACAAAGCCCGATGATTCCCAGGAAGTTGAAATAGAACTTGATCGTGTATCCAGCCAAGACCTAATCGGACGCCCACATCCGGCACCAGATGCAAATTAGAGTCGTGGATGACCAGTAAGGAGTCCCCTCGGGCTCAATATACCCAAGTAGGCTCCTAGCAAAGAAATCGATGCCGAACAAAGAAAGATACTGCCCATACACCGCAGATAGGAAGAATGCCCCGAGATGCAATCTACCTCACAACGATCGGAGAATGGATGGAGGATGATATCCTGGAGGAATCGTTAACAGAGCCATATTCGACGGGGACACGAGGCCAGTGAGGGCCTCTCGCCCATCAAGATACAATTCCAACATTGTTATATAAGACATCGTGTTCACCGTCAGTGAAAACAGGGACACCAAATAGCCCAGGCCTATTAGTCGAATCCCTCTCAGAGGAATCACGGCTTGGTGTGTGAACTGTATAAAATGCACGACCACAATGACAAAGATGGCCACCACCTCCAAAGGAAAACAACCAAGCTACTCAATAAAAATACACATTGAGAATTGTCAAGCGATCTGGCTGGGGTTCAGTTTCGAGTAAAGAAGGCGGCCAAGAAGAACAAAGCAAATGGGTCGTACCATATTACAATAATAGTGGAGGAGTGACGACACTCTCCAGGAAGTTATAAAGAAGAGGGTGAAAATGCCCGTCACCAGGGGAAAACGGACCCGGGGGTTTACTCGCCAGAAAAAACCACGCCCATATGTCGAATCTTTGGTGGATTCCACATGGCGATCGAGATTACGAGAAGAAAGATCACTCTCCCAGTCGACGTGGCCAGTGCAACCCAAAAAGTCAAATTCCACATCATTGAAGGAGACGTGAAATGTAATGCCTTATTCGGGTAACATAGGATAAGTTACGTGGGATTGGTACCATCCACCCTTCGCCATACGATGAAAGTTCAAATAGAGGATGGGGTTAAAACCATCTATAGGGAACAACACACGACAAGGGAGGTATTTGCATCACATAACGTAGCGCCGACATCGATATCTCCACTCTGGGATGAGTCAAAGGGTAATTATACCCTATCTTCAGCCAAGCCCGATTAAACACAGTGGAGGACCGTACCGAGTCCTCACTCCAAACCATAAGGACACACCAGACTGCGGAGCATCACCTGCGCACCTCACAATAAGGTAAGGCCGTATCCCCTTTTATTATTTCCCACCAACCCACATGCAGACACCCTATCGGGGCAGTCGAAAGTATTAACCCAACCCAAAGAACTCAAGGCCTTAATGACATTTGTCGAACACTTTCCCCTCGGCCGAACTTTCGCCCCGAAGAGAGTCTCGCCAGCAAGGTTCTTAGCAAGGCGATGTACCTCCTAAGGAGGATCTGATAAGCTCGCAGGTCTTCTTTTGCGATCAACCCCGAACACTGGAAATCATCCCCCTTGAAGATGCTCCGCTCGGAAAGACCGGGGAACAAAAAATTAAGTTTTAACAGGAAACAATGTATCGGGCCAAATAGTTGAACGAACTGTGTCCGCATAAGCCAGGCTTACGACAACACAACAACATATATTTACGTCAAGCAATCCAATAATATCTTTCACCAAAAGCATCTCGTACTCCAAAAGAATATTCAGCATGCTCACGCCAAGGATCCCTCAATCGAGTACGTCCCGAAATACTCGGAGACTTAACACTAGCAATTTGGTACCCACATGACCTCAAGGTCGGAACTCCATGCTCATAAGGCCCCAACGAGGCAGTTCCGACCTCACAAGTAATGACATTCATGCCTAAGAAAACTCGATGACTCGAAGATTGTCGCCAATCGCATTCACTAAAAAACTCGAGGCTGTAAGACCCCGAGTGAGCAAACTCGATCTAGCCAGATTTATTTTACATAACAACAAAAAACAATAACATCTTAAAAGGCATGTCAAATCAGTACGAGCTCAATAGGCATGGCAAAACTGTAAGACCTCAACAGGCATGAAAACATTGTAAGACCTTACAACAGGCATAAAACTCAATCCCGAAGTTTCGGCTATGTGTCACATTTGTAAGACTCCCGAAAGGGCATACCCTCGATGCAGACACCTTAACTATTACACTCGGGATAAATAATAGCTCTGGCCAAACACATATGACTATTGTCAAAATGGCTGCACCAGCCAAATTAAGGGGACTCGGGGACGCCCGACCATCACTAACAAAATCACAGGCCATTACTTCAAATCTACTTCAAAATAAACTGGTTAAAAGATGCTACCCTCAACAGGCAAACGAGCTTCGACCATGTAAATTACAGAGGCTTCGAGCTACTCAGCCTACAAGCTAAACTTCCCAAGGTGGTCGAACATCGCCGCTAACAACTTGAAATCAAGGTTCTTTGTGAACTGACAACAACTCATGCAAAATTATTTCAAAAAAGTCCTTAACGAGGGAAGAACAAAGCCTACATATGCCTACAGGCAAAAGCGTAAGAGCTATTGTCGCCAGCCAAACAAGACTCAAGGCCACACACTAAAATGTTGCAACGACCAAAAGCATAAGAGCCACTATCACTGGCTTAAAAATTGAAAACTTGAGGATTAAATTTAGCTCGAGTAACCCAATTTTGAGATCAGATCCAAAATAGTTAACTATACATATGCCTACGGGCAAAATCATAAGATCTATCCTCGCCAGCCAAATGAGTCTTTGGGCCACACAACTAAAAGGTTGTAACGACCAAAAGCATAAGAGCCATTGTTTCCAGCTTAAAAACCAAAAACTTGAGGGTCATTAAGCTTGAGCCGCAACCAGACTCGGAGACTGAACCCAAAATAGTTAAAATGCGAATGCCTAATGGCAAGGCGTAAAAGCCATTTTTATCTGCCCTTCCATGCACAAAATCTCGAAGGTCAAGTAGGCTCAAGTCAAAACCTGACTCGGAGACTAAACCCAAAATAGCTAAGCAACGCATAAAAGCTCTAACACCAACTTGCGTTAAAAGCTGCATTAACCGAGCATGAAAGGGCCTCCGGGATTGCCTGATGAGCTTCAAAACCATATTACGATTCTAAGGATTCTAGCCAAACTCTGAGGCCAGCCCGTTCAAAAGAAAAGCATAAAGGGATACATAAGAGATAAATCTTCAAGCTTTCTTTTATTTACATATGCAAAAGGAGTGTTCTCCATCCACAAATGTGCTCTACAAATACCACGTACAAAATTGCAAAGTCTATGCTCCGGGTCAGAGGGCTACCACCTATCAGCCTCGTCTTCACTCTTCGTGATGTCGGCAAGAAGTGACTGAGCATCACGCTCATCCTCCCTCACTCGAGCCAGCTCTTCCAGGAGAACCAAACCCCTGGCGCCGACCACTTCAACTACCTCTCTTCGGGATCTACAATGAAAATATTCCTCAATCCTCTTTTCATGATTGAGGGCCCTTTTAAACTAGGCTTGGGCATTAGTAGCATCCTTCAAATGAAGTGCCATCTTTTGATCAGCCTTAGTTCAACTCAATGTTGCTTCAGCCCGAGCATCAACGATTTTAGCCCAGACCTTCGAGAGTTTGGAATCGAGCTTCGTGATCATATCCGCTCAAAATGAAGCATCGTCATGAGCCAAGTGGAGTTGGGCCTTGAAGGCGGGAGCTTTAGCCAAGGCACCCTTCTCATATGAAGCTTGGGCCTGCACCCGAGCTCTTAGCTGACCGTAATAATTCCAAACTTGGTTGACTTCACCCTTAAGGTACTCCAAAGCCTCCACCTTTTTTTGCAACTGAGATAGGCGAATAGATTAACCTTAAGTGTTAAAAAATAGAACTGCGTACTACAAGAGGTTACCTTTTCCATCAAATAGCTTTCGTAATTCGAGCTATGGTACACCTCATATCGCCAGTGCATCAACTCAACCTCATTCTCCTCTCAGAGGAGTCTAAGGGATTTACTCTCATCTAGAGATTTCTAATGCCTATCCCCAAGAAATAGTAGCTCAGGCTAAGCCTATTAAAGGAATGTGGACGAAAATCTCGATACGGAAGGGAAGACACAAGATGCGAAAGAACTATGCAGAAACTCACCACGAAGTTAAGCTGGTGGAATTTCTCGAAAGCCGAACACACTCCTGTTAGCCAAGCCCTCTCGACCTTGGAAGAACCAACCTCGGCTGAAGCATGATCACTCGGAGGAACCACTGCTCCAGAACCGAAGAATTCAGCAACAGCGGGCTCGGGCGATATTTTCTCCTTGAAGACATGAGCACGTTTAGCCCCGCTAAAAGCTCCATCACACTGCGAGTGCACATCTCCTTTAATGCCATCGTCCCTTGGCTCAAAAGGCGAAAACTCCTATTTCTCTCCTGAGGAGCACCACCTTGCCCTTGGAGACCTTCTGATACATATGACGGCAAAGCTAGTATAAAAGGAAGAGGAAGATGTCATCTCAAATATGCGAAGACCAATGTAAAAGTAGGTACGCGCCTACCTTGGTATTTTTGTTCCCATCTGCCCCGGGACACAGCTCCCAACCTATGCTCGTCGCAAGTCGAATGGGTTGCCAGCCTCCGGACCAAGCCGCGCAACTAGGGAACTTTGCCTAGCGCCCACGAAGTTGTTGCAGGAAAGGAGGAAAAACAATTACTAAAATGGTTTCCGCTATAAGCAAGTCTGATAAATCACGAGACACTCCACTAACGTACATAATTCCAGACCTCGGGAAATGGCATGAGCTCCGTGGGGGTAATGTTTGTCGTCTGGACCCGGAAAAATATACTAACCCGCTCTTGATCCCCATCTTAGTCATCATTAACAACAAAGGGACTGGACGAATGGCACCACAGGGTTAGCATGCCTCGATAGTGAAAGGGCCGATACAACCTGACGAGGTTACTAAGCATGAATTCAAGATCAGCGTTCTCCGTAGCTAATTTCATCGTTAGCACTACTAGCAAAAACGACGGATGTATTTGTGCCAAAGTAACCCGGTACTTCAATCAGAAATCGAGTACAACCCTATCAAGGGGGCCTAGTGCGAAAGGGTATAAGTATACGTTCAAGAATCCATTAGCAGGGTCCGTAATACTCTCATCCGGGGAAAGCGCCTATAACGCTACCCCCTCGCCCCATCCGCAGTATCTCCTCACAATCTCCAAATGTTCCTTTCTTATCGAAGACATAGTCTTCATAGTATACTCCCACGGATCTTGAGCACTAAGAGTGGAACTCTCCCCTCCCTGCCGGGTCTGCCCTGAAGTAGAAGTCATGGCTATGGTTGAATTAGCAAACTAAAGTCGGGACCTATGCCGACGCTTTTGTTCTTAAGGTAATGAAAAACTAGATGACAAGGTGGAAGGATAGATATCAAACATAATGGGATCCACCAAGAAGAGGAAATAACCCCATATATATGCGAGGAAACAAAAATTGTCCATTTACCCAAGTTAGGCCCCGGGAGGCCAAGGATTTTGATGCCAGTCCCGAGGTAGTTTCCGACCTTGAGGACCGCCATCAAATAGAAGAAAGGATTCAAGAAGACAATAATATCATCTCCAATCCCGAGGTATTATCTGACCTCGAGGACCTCCATCACTGAGAAGACAGGCATCAAGGAGCCAACAACGTCATCCCCGGTCCCGAGGTGGTACCGGACCTCAGGGAACTCCGTCAATGAGAAGTCAGGGTTCAAAAAGCCTTAAAAGGCATTATAAATCTTGAGGTGATATTGGATCTCAGAGTTTTCCTCTTAAAAAAAAAAGAAGCACTTCGAGCTCCGCCCATGAGGGCTTAAGACATCGCCTGAATATGGCTGACCCCTCAATGAAGGCCTACCTATAATGCCTTAAAAGATTACCTACATCAAGTTAAAAGTAAATCTATAGGTACCCAAAGTTGACCTTCACTCAGGATACCGCTCTCAAAAAATTCAAAACTTGGTGTACCATTTCCATGCTACTCGAAGGGCCCGATGGCCCGTCCATCAGACAAATTCAGGATTGGACTGAAGGACGACAATAGGCTCGAAAAGAGCCATGTCAATTCGTAGAAGATTGAAAAGAATGCTTGCACCCAAGTTAGATATCGACAGTCAACAACAAAAGAAAACATTCAAAAGGCCTTGAAGTGCACAAGAATATATAATAACAAGGGAAGCATCAAAGACAGAAATCAAGAAAGTATCTCTGTATTCACAAATATTTGTTTACAACTGTCCTCGAGGGGCACTTTTATATGATTAAAAAATCCTACAAAGGATCTCTGCACAGAAACGAAGAAGCAAAGGGATACATACATTGAAGGCCTAGGACCTATTCTAAACGCTCGAAGATTCACCTCGGCAGCACCATCTCCGAATATCATCTTCTCCGGGCGTATGACCTCAAAGAAAATATCTTCCAAAAGTGCCCTCTCCTAAGAAGCCTTGTACCAGCCTTCCAAACTGATATCCCCAAAGGATAAGCCAAAGAGTAGGGAGGAATGAAAAAATGTCATAGCTCGCCAAAGGTCGAGGACCCTCTCTCGTCAAGAGAACCTCGGGGAGGCTACAGACCAGGCAAATACCGACCACGATTTCACGGAAACTTTGAGTCAACTTCTTGTGATATTGAGCCATACAGGCTACCAACCTGGGGCAAAGCACCACGTCGAGCTGGGGTACGAAGGTGAGCAGTAGTGTATAATCCGAGCCCTCTTTTGAGCAGTGGTATGTAGTCTGAACCATTTTCTAAAAAAGGGGAGAATCAATTCCCCATCCATCGTCAACTTGAGCCAATGAATACAACAATAACGATCGCTACAATAATGGCATCACGGTATAATCTTGATCGAGAAAGAGAAGCTCTGACAAAAGGCCACAATGCGGCTTATAGGAGCGCTGCTCAATGACCTTAAGGCCGTGAACTCCAAACATGGTGATCGACAATAATGAATGATGGAAAGGAGGATGGGACAAACGAATGAGTGGAGAAAGATACTTGGATAAAAAAAATTGATGCTAGAACGCCGCATTTATATAGGGTAATGAAACGACCAACAATGTCGCTGGAAGATTGACTGGAAGGTGCAATTAATGTATTCTTGGAAAGCCGAACGAACGGCGGTACTGTAACTTTAAAGTACAGGAATCAACAACAAATTGAATGACATCTAAAATACATGTCCATAGGATGCCCCAGTTATCACAAAAACTCACCTCAGGGGTTGCGTCATCGATATGACATCATTACGAGGAGCCCAAAGAGCTGGGTATCATGAATGTTTCCTATCACTTCATTCGGAGAAACACAAAGACTATCTATATAAGACAAAATCAGAAGGCCTAATTTCTAGCTATCAGTTCATTTTGGAAGATCATCTCGAGGCCCCGAGGTGGAGAAGTTGGGACCGAGTTCTCTCTCTCGAGGCTCATTGAGGCGCGACTCGAAGAAGACGAAGAGCGAGACTAGAGTAAAATGGGGAATTCCCAAGGAACACACCTAAGTCTGATAGCCTTATAAGGGAATAATCACCACCTTGTAAGGGTGGTTGTTACTCCAACCATTCTATCCAAGATCAATAAGAACTCTCTCTCTCTCTCTCTATTCTCTAACTTACTCGCCCGAGGCCACTACTTTCCATTTATTGCTTTCATACTTGTTCTTCATGTGTTACTTGATATTGGCTATAAATAGTGTCACGCCCCGAACCTGGGCCTAGACATAACACGACACCCGGTGCCTGACTAAATGCGACCGAGCAAACCAACTGGTTGGCTGAATCAACATATGATATCATAACATACTGAATGCTGAATATAAATTAACATATGATGATATATTGAGAGTCTGGATGATATAAATCAAAGTGTGGAAATACTAATACAATTCAAAAATATATTTGTAGCCAACATGGTTTAATATGAAAAGCCTGTGACTCTATCTAGCTATTAATTTATTCTATGAAGCCTCTAATAAAGTACTGAAATCACCGACTCTCTGAAAATACTGAAGATTGTAAGGTAATGATAATGCCCCGAAGGAACTGGGGATCACCAATAGCTGGTACGAGAATCCTAGATCTCTGAACTGTCAACTTGTAAATCCTTACCTGCATCATAAGATGCAGGCGCCGAGCAAAAAGGATATCAATACATTTGAATTGCACTGGTGTATAAATCAACTGAAAGAAGGAATTGTAAATACTGAAACTTAAACTAAGCAGATAACTAAGAATTGATAATTGATAACTGAAATGATAACTATTGAAACTGAAACTGAAATGATAATTGATAGCTAATAACTGATAGTTGATAACTAAAATGTTAACTGCTAACTACTAACTAAAATAAGTGGTAACTGAACTGATATCTAATAACTGAACTGATAACTAATAACTGATATGATATAGGAAGTAAGGATATGAATACTCCCTTTTCTAAATGATGAACAACCTGTTTATCTGAATAAGCTATGGCCTTGGGCCCAATATATATGTGCACAAGCTACGACCTCAGACCCAAATATGCATATACATAACTACGACCTCAGGTCTAAAAATACATAAAGCATAAAATATGGCCTTAGGCCCAAACATGCATAAAGCATAAACTACGGCCTCAGGCCGAAACATGCATAAAGCATAAACTATGGCCTCAGGCCCAAATACATGTGTTCAACATTCAGGAACTGAGAATCAAACTGAAATACATGATAGTTAAATACTGAATCACACTGAGTTATATGTTATTGGAATACTCGATCACACTGAGTTACATAATACTAGAATACTGCATTGGACCAGACTGAGACATGTATTCTTGAACTGATTATGAAGACTAAAACTTCAACTGTTTATGGCATATTGAGTAATATATACTAAGACTCGAGGGCATAGAAACCAAGTCTATATTAAATATGCATTGAGCTCACAACATTCAAAATGAAAGTGGTGAACGAGTTATAAAGCTAGAGAATAGAAGTTCCACAACTATTCAAGGAACTAGGCTTAACTATATTTCTGTGGTAATTGGTAACGTCTTAAAAGAAACGTAGTGTAGGGAGAATCACAAAAATTCCCAAACATAGAGAGTTAGCCTTACATACCTTAACTTCCTGCTCTTGAGCGTAATACAACATTCGCCAACCCTTTCAACTTTAATCTATATCAATATAAGTCAAAGGGATTTCATAATAGTAATAATTCTCATGTTTTAGTCACTTAAGCATTTTTCAAATTATTGATGACATAAAGCTTTATAGTCCTTATAAATGGTGTTTCTACACCCAACAAGTCATTCTCTTGATCTTAGATAAATTCTAAAATCTAAAATAGTTATATTCAAAATCATTCTTTATCACTCATAAGGTAAACAACACCCTTAACAAATAATCAACAATCAACACCCCAATCCTATAACTGTTTATGCTTTTCTAGCAAACCCATGAACTCATCCCTCATAAAATAGATTCAATAATAATTAATCTGATGCTAAAATTGATTAATGGGTGAAGACATTACCTTTTTGAAGTTTAATCCCCCTGAATTCGAGTTCTAGGGTTCTTTCTCTCAACAACGATGTCTGAATTGAATATCTAATGATATGGATGGTTTAATCAAGTTAATAAGATGTTAGGAAATTGAATTTGACTTAGAATCACCATTAGAACTTATCTTGGGTGGTGGAAGGACCCTTAAGGAGTTAGGTTTTTGAGAGTTTCCCTTTCTAGAGCATGTTTTTATTTTTTGGGGCTGTGGGGGATGAAATATATCTTTAAAACGACCCCTACGAGTGTGCCCGTGCAGCTGAATAACTGCCCACGCTATTGACCATGCAAAACAATAGTAACACTGCCTCAAAATTAGCGCGGTCGCGCCAGGTGCACGCTATAGGGCGTGTATATCACATACTATTCTATAAAATGTGCATATCTTTTTGCACAGAGATCTATTCAAGCTCCATAATATATCGTTAGAAATATATTTCAATGGCCTACAACTTTTGTGTTTTGAGTTTTCCTAATTTATTTATATATTTTCACTACATCCTGATGGAGGATAGACCTTCGGCAAACTTAGTCGATTTTGTCAAATCTTATGCACCTCACTTTCCATATTGACTTTGAAACAACTATTTTACCCATAATCATCCTTATGGGACTTTACATGTGCAAAATATAACCTTACTACTCTTTTAACTCATTCATACCTATATCAAATTTACGGGGTGTTAAATTATCTCCCCTTAAGATTATTCGTCCTCGAATAATTGTCCTGGCTGTAACTTCTGCTAACTTCGGACCTTAAATGGGTCTAATGGAAAGATGAACTTTCATTAACACTTGTATTCTAAACTGAATGAATACATAATTACTGAACTGTTACGATACTAAACTGAGTGACTACTGCATTGACTGAATATTAGTCTGCGATGGATACATGATTATTGAAATAACATGAATATATGAATATTGATATGGAACAAGTATTTGAGTAATCTGAGTGCTAAGGTGGCATGAATGTCTAAGCATTGGACTAATATAAGTAGTTGAGTATTAAGTTGACATGCGTATCTGAGTACTGAATTGACATGTGTATCTGAGTATTGAACTAACCTGAGTATCTGAGTACTATACTAATGAGTATCTATGTACTTAACTAATTGGAGTATCTGAGTACTGGAAACTTGAATGCTGTAACATGACATGTGAAATAATGGTCGTACCATCTCTAATTCTGGTGGCAACTCCAACTCATAAGCTAATTGAATGATCCCTCGCAAGATTCTATATGGACCAATATAGCAGGGAATATTCTTCACCTTCTTCCCAAACCTCATACCGCATTTCATAGGTGAAACTACTAGAAACAACCAATCATCAATTTGAAACTATAGGTTACTACGCCGCACGTTCAAATAGGGCTTTTGGTGGCTCTACGCGATCTTCAAATGCTCTTGAATCAACTTATATTTCTCCATAGTATGATAGACCTAATTTGGTCCCAACAACTCCTTTTAACCAACTTTAAACCAACTGATTGGCGATCTATACCTTCGCCTATATAGAGTCTCTCATAGTGCTATCTTGATATTAGAATGGTAGACGTTATTATTAGAAAACTCAATAAGAGGTATGTGATCATCCCAATTACTTTTAACATGTGGGACATATCCTTAACTATTTGAATCATGCGCTCTACCTGGACATCTTTCTGAGGATGCAAAACTTGTGCCTAATACTTTCTGAAATGACGTCTGAAAGTTCATGGTAAACTTAGCACCATAGTCCGAAATAATGGACCACAGAGTCCCATGCAATCAAACGATCTCCCGAATGTACAACTTGGTATAATCTTCTGTTGAATCTGTAGTCTTTCTTGGCAAGAAATATGCTGATTTGGTAAGTCAATTTACAATCATCCAATCAAATCATGCTTTTAAAATGAGCAGATAATACCTTTATAAATTTCATATTTACCATCTCCACTAAAAATATGTGTATTATATGATAAAACACCAGGCTTTTTGCTGCTCGACTTTCACTTGCTGATAATTCAGACAATTGTCCGCAAGTCTGTGACATTCTTTTTCATGTTGTTCAACCAACCAATCTCCTTGGTCATGATGCATATTTGGGGAACCTGGATGGAAGAATACCAGAAATTATAGGCTTCTAACATGATCTTCTATTTTTAAGTCCATCTATGTCTGGAACACACAATCTGTCTTGGTAGCTAAAAGTACCATAATCTACCCCTTACTCAGAAGCCATCGTTTTATACTTCTGAATATCCTCTTCAATGGCAATACGTAGGGGTCATCAAATTGATTCTCCTTCCCTTCAGCTTCTAATGGGGAACACGTCCTGTTCTAGAGAACAACTATGTCATCTTTGGAGTTCGATGTCGAACTCTATGTTGGTTGGTGATCTTATTTCACTAGAGTTAACTTATCTACCTCAATCATGAGTTATCCTTCTCACACTTTATCTTCTTAAAAACTTCCTAAAAACACTTATAGTATTATTGCGAGCTATGTCTTTGACTTGTATTCAAAAATTAGAGTCTCGTGAAATGCCACTACCCTCATAACACATAAATCGGCATGGTTTTACAGAATTTTACGATCATTTTATAATCAATAACTAAGCTCGGCGATCATTTTATTCACTTTGTGTTTCTTACACATGCTAGACATAATCTCTGTGATAGTTACACAATTTTTCGTTATTACTGAACTGATTTTCTTTTTCATATTCCATGCTAACTATTCGATTTTCAAACTCTAACTGGATTTACTGAAAATTTTCACGTCAACCCTTAGACCAAAGCTCTTATACTTGCGGATCCTTCCCTTTTTGTTGGGATCAAAATAACTTTCCTTATTTTCTGCAATTCTTTGTACTCTACGTTAATGACAACTCATCTTCCAACTTACTTATGCAAAATCTTTCTTAGTAGGAAAAACTGAATTATTCACTTTACAGAAAGCTAACATATTCACAGCTATTATACACAATCTTAATAATTTAACTCTGCTCACACTGTCAATCCTAGAGAAACCATATTACAATAATTCCTAAAGGCTATTCTTCTATAGTTTGTACTCTCACTGCTAGTTGATTTTTTTTCTCACTGCCACTGTACTTCTGGTTTAACTTAACTCTTTGGGTTCTAACGCGCGTCCGGTATTTCAAGTTGTCATCCACTCACTATAGGTACCCTAGCTAAGTGGAATAAATTATACCTCTACTAGCTCTGCTGAAATTGTTAATTCAGTGTATTAACTCAGAACTTTCTTATTATTCTTTTACTAAACACCTGCTAAAATCACGTTTTCTTGTTCTACTTTGGATAACAAGAGTAAGGAACAAGGTTATTTCTAACTTCCGTCATCATCTGACCCTATTTTATGGTCGCATACTATCCTTTACTTTTTTCTTCTAAACTATGTACATGGGCCACACTTAGGGAATTCATCTATCTTAAACAAAATTAAAATATCTAACCCAAACTTTCTATATAATACAAAATCATATCATACTATAAACATCCACAGTAATCACTTTGTCACATAACCTAAGGGGGAACTGCCATATCATTTATCTTACATCAATAGTTATTTCTTATGGTAGCTTACTAGCGTGGTACTTCTAGTTCTAATTTGAAGAAATCTAAACAACTTAAAATAAGTCCCTGAAATTCACTATTGGCTATTCTTAGTTCTCATTGCATATATCATATCTTCTAGTCATTTGCACGAGCTGTACGAAATCACATCTTTGGTAATAACAAACGTTTCTGACTCGTAGGTATTTTACCCTTAGGCTTTTTTTTTGTCCAAAATTATAGTGACCAATGTTATGGTGTGACATATGAACTATCATCATCCAACTTGTGGCTCCATTCAAAAAAATTACATAAAGTTGTTCTATGAGGTAAAATACATACAAACATACTACAATGAAAACAATTATCCTTCAAAGTATACCATCATCTGATAATTCACTTCATGTGCCATCTGGTGAGTCTTGGTCCTAATCTGGTCCTAAAACATGCAAAGATTTCTCTATGATCCTGTTACTTACATTTTCTTTTAAAACCCATAGGCATCACTGTATTACTCACCAGTCACCAGAATTTTGATACACAGAAAATTGGAGATCTAGTAACTAAATAACTGATAGCTGGCATCCTAAATAACCATAAACTTGGTAACTGAAAGATTGTATAATTGGTAACTGAGGTAAAATGATAACCGTAAGACATTATAACTTATTTTGTACTTTCTCATAAGGTTATGTTTTAATATGTACTACTATATATTGCATCCCACTTTTAACTTCCTCTGAAGTCTCATATATACCAACCTGTACTCCATAATTATACCCTAATGGGCAATTATCCTCTCTAGGACCTTAGGCTTTTCCTGCGCGTCGCATGGGCATCCAATATGTCTGGAATTCGGTAGGAAGAGAAGACTAATTATTGTTCTAAACTTCATGGCACGATCTAGAGTAGAAACAAAGGAGACAATCCCGGATATCTTGGTAGTTAACCATTTATATTAGTGGCTGGCACACACATATAAAGGAAACTCCACAGGTCATAGCTTCATAGATTCCCTAGGACACTTGAACCTAGAGCTATGATACCAAGCTTTGTCATGCCTCAAACCTGGGCCTAGATGTAACGTGGAACCCGGTGCCTTACTACATGCGACTGGCAGAACCAACTGGCTGGCTCAATGAACATGTGATATCATAATAGACTGAATGCGGAAGATAAATTAACGCATGATGATATATTGAGAGTCTGGATGATATAAATCGATGTGTGGAAATACTAATACAATTCTTAAATATATTTGTAGCCAACATGGCTTAATATGAAAAGCCTACGACTCTATCTAGTTGTTACTCTAGTCTATGAAGCCTCTAATGATGTACTGCAAACACTGACTATTTGAAAATACTGAAGTTTGTAAGGTAATGATAATGACCTAAAGGAACTGAGGATCACCAAATAACTGGTACGAGAATCCTAGCGATCTGAATCGTCAACATATAAATCATTACCTGCATCGTGAGATGCAAGCCCCGGGCAAAAGGGAAGTCAGTACATTTGAATTGCACTGGTATGTAAAGCAACTGAAAGAAAGAATTTTAAATGCTGAAATAGAAACTAAGCTGATAAACGAGAATTGATAATTGATAAATGAAATGATAACTATTGAAACTGAAACTGAAATGATAACTGATAGATAATAAATGATAGCAGATAACTAAAATATTAACTGATAACTGATAATTAAACTGATATCTGGTAACTAAAATGATTAATGATAACTGAAATAATAAAGTAACTAAGGATATGAATACTCTCTCTTCTAAATGATGAATAACTTGGTTATCTAAACAAGCTATGACCTCGGGCCCAATATATATGTGTACAAGCTATGGCCTCAGGCGCAAGTATACGTATACATAACTACTGCCTCATGCCTAAAAATGCATAAAGCATAAACTACGACGTCAAGCCCAAACATGTATAAAGCATAAACTACGGCCTTAGGCCCAAACATGCATAAAGCATAAACTATGGCCTCAGGCCAAAATACAGGTGTTCAACATTTAGGAACAGTGAATCAAACTACAATACATGATACTAAAATGCTGAATCACACTGAGTTACATGATACTGAAATACTGGATCACACTAAGTTACATAAAACTGGAATACTGGACAAGACTAGACTGAGACATTTATTCTTGAACTGATTATGAAGACTGAAGTTCAGCTGTTTATGGCATACTAAGTAATATATACTAAGACTCAGGGGCATAAAACCCAAGTCTATATTGAATACGTCCTGAGCTCAAAACATTTAGAATGAAAGTGGTAAACGAGTTATGAAGCTAGAGAATAGAAGTTCTACAACAATTCAAGGAACTAGGCTTAACTGTATTTTTGAGGTAATTGGTAATATTGTAAAAGTAACGTAGTGTAGGGAGAATCATTAAAATTCTCAAACATAAAGAGTTAGACTAACATACCTTAACTTCCTGCTCTTGAGCATAATACAACATTCGCCAACCCTTTCAACTTTAATCTATATCAATACAAGTCAAAGGGATTTCATATTAGCAATAATTCTCATGTTTTAGTCACTTAAGAATTTTCTCAAATACTTGGTGACATAAAGCTTCATAGTCCTTATTAATGGTGTTTCTACTCCCAACAAATAGTTATAATCAACATCATTCTTTATCACACATAAAGTAAACAACACCCTTAACAAATAATCAACAATCAATACCCTAATCCTCTAACCATTCATGCTTTTCTATGAAACTCATAAACTAGTGGCAATAATCATTAATCTGATGCTAGATTAATTAGAGGGTGAAGACATTACCTTTTTGAAGTTTAATCCCCTTGAATTCAAGTTCTAGTGTTTCTTCTCTCAATAATGATGTCCCAATAAAATATCTAATGATATGGAGGGGTTAACCATGTTAATGAGATATTAGGAAATTGAAAGTAACTTAGAATCACCATTAGAACTTATCTTGGGTGGTGGAAGGACCCTTAAGGTGTTAGGTTTTTGAGAGTTCCCCTTTCTAGAGCAAGTTTTTACGTTTTGGAGCTGTGGGGGACGAAATATAGCTTTAAAATGACCCCCACGAGCACGCCCACGCATATGAAGATCTTCCTACTCTACTGACCATGTAAAACGGTAGTAACATTGCCTCAAAATTAGCGCGGTCACGCTAGGGGCACGCAACAAGCCGCGCATATCGCATACTGTTCTGTAAAACACGCATCATGTTTGGTACAGAGATCCAACAAAGATCCATAATATATCGTTGGAAAGCTATTCCAATGGCCTACAACTTTTCCGTTTTGAGGTTTCCTAAATTCCTTACATAGTTTCATAGAAACCTAATAGAAGACAGACTTTCTGCAAACTTAGTCGATTTTGCCAAATCTTATGCACCTCACTTTTCATATTGATTTTGAAACAATTATTTTACCCATAATCATCCCGATACGACATCACATGTTAAAAATATAATCTTACTACTCCTTTAACTCATTCATACCTAAACCGAATTTACGAGATATTACAAATAGCCTCAATGAATTATCTTTTAACTGCTATTCCTTTCCCTGCTACCCCCATTATTTCGAGCTCGAGACCAGGCATCAACCTTGAGGCCTTTCATTGATCAGTCCCAAGCCCGGGTAGCAAGCCCCTCGGTTTGATTACTATCCCCTTTTAGCTTGTGTTTCGTCGATTAAACTTCATACGCCTAGCATCAACTGCTCTAACAACTAGCATAAAAATAGATCACATATTTTTAGAATTCTATTTATAAATTTAAATGGCGCTACCATTTTCACGGTAAACAAGTCTTATTCTTAAAATTATAGCTTTTGATGATCATATTACCCATGCTTAGACTAGTGTATTATTATGTTGATTGTTCTTATCATATGTGTGGATTTTGGTATTGATTGAGTATTGACTCAAGTTCGAGGTTAATATTATGGATCCAAATGTCAAAGTAAAACTTGATGTTGTCATTTCTATCTCTCTATTATTATTGTTCCTTGTTATGCTATGGGAGAGTATTAATGCACGAAGAGTGATGTCATGCCATTCTTATTTGATTTATATGGTGAGGTTGAGAGTAAAATCACGAAGGGTGATGACGTGCCATTCTTATTTGATTGATATGGTGATGTTGAGAGTAAACTCATGAAGGGTGATGCCGTGCTATTTCTATTTGATTTATTTGGTGAGATTGAGTAAAAGCACAAAGGGTGATTTCGTGCATTTTTCATTACTCTATTTACTTGTTGTTATTGGTTCAAGGTGTACTAGTTGTTTAAATTTCTCTACTACTGTGATTCTTTATCTTGCAATCCTCTCATCATGTTTCCCGTCATGTCATTATTTGTTTAGCATCTACTAGTTGCTATTGCGCTCGTATATTGTTTAACTGCATAAGTTTGTGTATCTGTCTTGTTCTAGTCTCGTCACTACTTCGCCGAGGTTAGGCTCGGCACTAACTAGTACATGGGATCGATTGTACTGATACTGCACTCTGTACTTTTTGTGCAAATTTTGATATTGGCCTAAGTTGTCCCTGAGTTTAGCAGCTAGACATGATCGACAAGAGACCAAGGTAGATCTGCTGGCATCTGCAGACCATGAAGTCTCTTCTTACACTTGTTATTCTAGTTTTCCTTTTCTTTTGTAATAGTGTATTATCTTTCAGACTCTATTTGTCATAAATTGTAGTAGCTCGTGAGTTGTGACTCTAGTTCTTAAATGTTTTATTTACGTTGAATTTATAATATTCCTCAAATTATGTTTACCTTAAACTAATTTATGTTGCGAAATTTGCTGAAGTTGATTTGTGAATTTTCTAATGTTGGCTTGCCAAGTAAGTAAAATGTTAGGCACCATTACGATCCCTAAGATGGTAAATTCTGGATCGTGACAGCAAAAATGTATATTAATTAATTATATTTTAGTGATAATCATGTTTGTGAACAAGTATCGTGCATCTATCATAAGTTGATATAAACATCTAGTAGAAGTAAGATTAACCTTGTGTTTCATTCCTATTTTCTATCATAGGGTGTAAGATCGATAATAACCATTATTCTTTCCATAGGAAGGGTGTGTACATATATATAGCAATATTATGATTAACTGAATCTAATCAGTGTTTAACATAAATTTCAGGATCGAAAATCCCACCAATAGTCGTGGTGGCATCTAACCTAGGTAAGCCAACATCAAACTTAGAGTAAACAACATAATTAAGGTATAATATAATTGAAATAGCATAAATAATGGAATAAGACTTTCAACAATAGAATGCATAATGATACTCCAACAATAATTCCCAAGAGCCTGTAGTACGGAGTCATGAACTCTAAAACAAGATATAATAAAATTTCTAAATAACACAGTGTTGTCTGAATATGAATAACAGTAAGAAAATACCGGAAAGGGACTTTAAGGGTCTTCGAGCGATCATGTAGAACTACTTCGAGTCTCCTCTAATAACTACTAGGCTCCCTTTGAAATCCGCTACTGCCAATGCCTGAATCTACACAAAAATATGTAGAAGTATAATATGAGTACGAGATAATGTGTACTTGGTAACTATCAAGACTAATAGGTGAAATAATTACGAGGTTCAAGTCATGTGATACCTACTAATCAAGTAAAATTGTATAATTTATAATTGTTCACAACAAGAATATGACATAAGAGATGTAACATTTCCGAAGATCATAGCAAGAGATATCAACTCAACATGGACAATTCTATCTCGACTACCAAGTAAAAATCATGTGATAGAGACTTCAAGTAGCATGTTAGAATTAAACATAAAAAGCATATAGAATGCGTGATAAGGCATAAGTGATTCACTTGAATTGTCAATGATTCTACCTTTATGCTCAAAACTCACCAACTCAGGTTCTATATAAAAATCAATCAAATATCTATTAATTTATCACAACCTGCATGTACGTCAACAAGAGAGAAACATGATAAGGTGATCCTAGAGGGATTAATCCATATTCACACACTACAGGATAGTGACCTCATTCTATTACCGTGATAATGTCACCTAAACTTTGAGGCAAAAATATCTTGCCACGATAATAACAATACCATAATAACTGCATGGTAGAAACCTCACGCCATAACAAAATTAATCCACTCAGCATGCCCATTTGTGCCATAATCATAACATTTAGAAATAATATTTCATCTTTAAAGAGGCATATGCTCACAAATAACCAATAAGGTGCACAAAGACATAATAAATAAAGGTGTGGGTGTGTGCTCAAGATGTGAAGCACGATTGTAGGCCAAATCACATATAAGAAAATTTTCACAAATATCTCATCTTGGCCAATTAAGAGGTAGTAATCCTAAACATAGTCATTAGCATGAAAAGATAAGCTTATGTAGTCATAGAACTGCTTAAAAGCATAGGTCAGGGAACGCACAGAACCAAATCATGCATAAAAAAAACCTAAAGTATAGCCGGGTCATAAATAAGATATAACACCCGCATATACGCTTGTCACCTCTCATATACATCACTTTTCACATATTTCAATTAAGCAATAAAGGTCATATCCTAAGGGTTATTCTCTCACAACAGGGTTAAGCCAGATACTTTATCAAGTCAAATCAACCCTCCAAAATTGCCTTTCCTATAGAAATTACATTCAACAATGTCAAATAACATCATAGGAATCAATTATAAACAATAAAGCTTCAATCTTTATTCAATTCCCATAAATTCAAAGAAAAGTCAACCCATGCCACATGGTTAAAACCCGAGTCTAGGGTTAGATCCCATTTATCCATAACCCCATGAGTCTAAATATGTGCTTAGTTTCAAATTCAAATCCAAATCATAGCTGAAAGCCTTAATTTCACGCTCTTAAGTTGTAGGAAAAAATATCAATTTTTACTTCAAAATTCCATGTTTTAAATGTTAATAATCCATGTAGATTGTTGAAATAAAAAAAAATGAGCATAAATCACTTACCCTTTATTCCTATATGAAAATTCCATTGAAAATCGCTCCTCTCCAATTCAAGGTTTCAAAATATGAGAGAATGGGCAAATATCTTAAAAATAAGAACTTAAGTAATTTGCCCAGTATTATCTTTCGTGAACGTGGCCCAAGTCTCATATTCGCTAAGCACAAAAATACTTATACCAAAAAAATTTCGTCGTGATCGGGCAAGCACCCCCATCATCACGAAGCCTTGCTTGCTTCCCCTACACTAACATGGCATCATCCCCACAAACGCAAATCCTCCGGCTCAACTTTCACTTTGAATGTGGCACTGCCTATGCGAATGCGAAGGCTACACTCCCAACCTTAGCTACTTCTTCGCGAATGCAGACCTCCCTCCACGAACAAAAACCACAATAGTCCCTAGCCTTAAATTACTCTACACGATTTCTTGACCTGATCCGCGATCATGATGAACACTCCTGAGACCAGCAAAACATGCAACACCAAACATGCTCTAGGTGGCCTGAAACTCACTTAAGCTAATGGGGACCCTTTCCAGTCATACCAACAAGTCCATAAATATTTTTTGGACCTATATAAAGCCTCCAAACACATACAAAAATATTTAATCGAAGAATAAATGGCTAAACCATGCATTGAACTCTCTTAAGTTCATGAACTCTCAAACTTCTAACCAAGCATTTGGTTCATCCATGCACATCTCGAATATCAACAAAACTTTGAATACAACCTCGATACATTAATACGAACCTATGTCAAGTGTCAGAAAAATAATCTAAGGGCATTCCTGGTTTTGCTGTGTCACACCTGCGATTTTTGGTGCATAGGTGTGATGTCACACTAGAGTTGTCTCTACGTGCAAATGTGAGGTTAGATAGGTTTGGAAGTATGGGATCACCGATATAAAGAGTATTAGTAGAAGTGAAGGCACGCCTACGATATATACATGCACCTGACTCCGTAGATATGTAGTGTGTATTGTAGATGAGTGTGACGATCCGATTCGTCGTCATGTGAGTTACCGCCCCGTTTTCTCCGTTATATGCTTGTTCATGTTTCAATATATGTATTTGATGAATTTTAGACAATTCGGATCGAGTTTGGTAGGAAATGGGATGACAAGTCTCTTTAATAAAGGAATAGATTGGAAAAGTCAACCGGACGTTGATTTGTGAGTTAAAGGGCTCGAAATCTAATTCTGATGGTTCGGCTAGCTTCGGGGGATGATTTTTGACTTAGGAGAGCGATCGGAATCGAATTTGGAGGTCCGGTGTAGAAATAGGCTGGAATTGGCGAAATTAGAATTTTGGCGAATTCCGATCGATAGGTAACATTTTGATCCGAGGGTCAGAATAGAATTCTGAGAGTTGCAGTAGCTTTTTTAGGTGATTTTGGATATTTCTGCTAATTATCAGGTCATTCGGACGTCGTTTGGTCGGGTTTTTGATGGAATATAGGTTTCGGAAGTTTTAGTTGAAACTTAGGCTTGAATCCGCCTTGATTTGATGATTTTTGTGTTTAATGATGTGTTTTTATGATGGGAACAAGTTCGTATCGTGTTTTGAAGTAGGTTGGTGGTTTTGGTTAAGGTCCCGGGGGCCTCGGGGGTGATCCCGGGGGTCAAACGGATCATTTTTGGTATAGCCTAAGGTCAGATTTCTGCTGGTATTTGTTGCAGACATTTGTTCTATGAGATCGCATAGAAGAGTTGGGGAGGCTTGGTTGTTTACTCAATACGATCGCGGGAATGAGTTATGCGATCGCATAAGAGGAGGAAGTTGTTCTCTGCGATCGCGGTCTGGTAAGATGCGATCGCGTAGTTATAAATTCAGATGAAATGCGATCGCATAGACCATTTTTGGGCCCTTGAAAATTTTTTCATTGCGATCGCATGCTTAGGACTGCGATCGCATAGAGTATTAACTGGGCGACAGAAGGATTTTTAATATCATTTCATTCGCGACCTATCTCCATTTTTCCTCCATTTTTGCACACCTTGAGAGCTTGTTGGTAGAATTTGAAGGGGATTTCATCGGGAAGTGATTGGAGGTGAGTCTCGTGGTCTTAATACGTCATTTTATCAAAGAATCTTCCATTAATTCTCTGAATTTGGGCATAAATTGAGGAAGTTAGGGCTTGGATTTTTGGTATGTAAAATTGGGATTTGGTGGCTCATTTGAACTCCGATTTTGATAAATTTTATATGCACGGACTCGTGGGAAGATGAGGATTCCGAAAATTTGAATTTTTCAATTTTTCGAGAAGTGGGCCCAGGGCTCGGGTTTTGGCAACTTCGTATTTTTGGGTGGTTTTCGAGTTATTTCGATTGGGTTATGTTCCATTAGCCTATTTTGACATATCCCTTATGGTTTTGATCAGATTCTACGCTCGAGGAGGTAGATACGAGAGGGAAAGGCTTGGTGAGCTAGATTATCGACCAGCTAGAGGTGAGTAATACTTGTGAATGATATTCTGAGGGTTTAAAACCCCAGATTTGCACATCTTAGTGTTGTGTTGAGCTGACTTGCACGCTAGACCTGAGCGTGGGGCAGAGCACCGTTGGGGATCGTGACTTAGTCCGTCCTGGTTATTGGTATTTACCGCGTATTTGCGAATAATTTGTTGTTATCATTATGACTTGGGGCTTATTGTCGATTGTTTGAACTCTTTATAAATTATCATCACTGTTTTTCCTCACTGTTTGAAATACTATTTGAACTCAGTCCGTGTGATTTACACTGTTTTATGAACACAGCTATATTTTACTCAAACCTGGAGTTTAACTGATATTTGAACTATCATTTGAGATGAGTATCACTGTTTTACTGATGCCAGAGGGTTTTTTGACTATTTTTGGACTGATTGGGGCCGAGGGCCATATGTGAGGGTATGATGAGTGATGTGAGGAGGCTTTCAGGCCTCGAGTGTTATGTGAGGAGGCTTTCAGGCCTCGAGTGATATGTGAGGAGGCTTTCAGGCCTCAAGTGATATGTGAGGAGGCTTTCAGGCCTCGAGTGTATTGAGAGCAGGATTTCAGGCCTTGTGTTGATATTATTCAGGATTTCAGGCCTTATTGATAGCGCTTGGGCTGAAGGAGCCCCTCCGGAGTCTGCACACTCACAGTGAACGCGGGTTACCTCTTTGATATGAACAGTGTTAACAATGACATTGTTATATATGTTTCAGTCAGGTAACAATGACTGACCAGTCAAGTAACAATGACTGACTAGTGGTAACAATGACACTGAAACACTTTGGTCAAGTAACAATGGCTGACCTTGTATGTGTATTCTTGTACAATTGATTTCTTTAAAGAGAATATTGTTGCAATAATTTTCATGGATTCTACTATCTAATTGGTTTACTGCTTAAGATAGCATCATTTGTGCCTTTTTGGGATTTTGTACTTTCAGTTGTTATTCACTTTTATTACCACTGAGTTGGAGTACTCACTCTACTCCCTGCACCTTGTGTGCAGATACAGGGATCCAGGAGGGCAGTTGATATACATATTTTGCTGCTGCTTCAGCTTACTGCGGAGTTATCGAGGTAGCTGCCGGCGTCCGCAGGACCCGATCTCTCCTTCCCGTTATCTCTTGTACTTCTGCTTTAGACTTGGTTGTATAGGATATTATTCAGATGTTTAGAGACTCAGACTTGTAACACCAGATCTTGTTGGGCTGTTATTTCAGTTTGTTTTGATTTTAGCACTCTTTTCATTATTATGAAATCAAGATATTTTACCTAAATTAGAAATTTTGAGTTAATAATTGGACTGACAAACGGGTAATGGTCGGGCTTGCCTAGCAATGTGTTGGGCGCCATCACGACCGGGGGTTGGGTCGTGACAAGTTTGTATCGGAGCCTAGGTTATCAGGTCTCGCGAGTCTTGAGCCGGTTTAGTAGAGTCTCGCGGATCGGTATGGAGACGTTTGTACTTATCCTCGGGAGGCTACAGAACCTTTAGGAAACACTTCAAATTCTTGAAATTCATGTCGTGCAACTTTGTTGATCCGAAACTAAACTTTTGTATTCTACTATCTCGCAGATGGCGAGAACTTTTGCTACCGGATGTGGCGGACGACCACCATTGCCACCTGCTAGAGGCCGTGGGCGTGGGCGTGG
>MU724313.1:93027-140928 GCA_026770625.1 Nicotiana glauca | reverse complement strand
CTGGGCGACAGAAGGGTTTTTAATATCATTTCATCCGCGACCTATCTCCATTTTTCCTCCATTTTTGCACACCTTGAGAGCTTGTTGGTAGAATTTGAAGGGGATTTCATCGGGAAGTGATTGGAGGTGAGTCTCGTGGTCTTAATATGTCATTTTATCAAATAATCTTCCATTAATTCTCTGAATTTGAACATAAATTGAGGATGTTAGGGCTTGGTTTTTTGCTATGTAAAATTGGGATTTGGTGGCTCATTTGAACTCCGATATTGATAAATTTTATATGCACGGACTCGTGGCGAGACGAGGATTCCAAAAATGTAAATTTCATAATTTTTCGAGAAGAGGACCTGGGGCTCTGGTTTTGGCAACTTCGTTTTTTTGGGTGTTTTTCGAGTTATTTCGATTGGGTTATGTTCCATTAGCCTATTTTGACGTATCCCTTATGGTTTTGATCAGATTCTATGCTCGAGGAGGTAGATACGAGAGAAAAAAGGCTTGGCGAGCTAGATTATCGGCCAGCTAGAGGTGAGTAATACTTATGAATGATATTTTGAGGGTTTAAAACCCCGGATTTGCACATCTTAGTGCTCTGTTGAGGTGACTTGCACGCTAGACCTGAGCGTACGGTAGAGCACTGTTGGGGATCGTGACTTGGTCCGTCCCGGTTGTTAGTATTTACCGCGTATTTGCAAATGATTTGTTGTTATCATTATGACTTGGGGCTTATTGCCGATTGTTTGAACTCTTTATGACTTATCATCAGTGTTTTTCCTCACTGTTTGAAATACTATTTGAACTCAGTCCGTGTTATTTACACTGTTTTATGAACTCAGCTATATTTTACTCAAACATGGAGTTTTAACTGATATTTAAAGTATCATTTGAGCTGAGTATCGCTGTTTTACTGATGCCCGAGGGGCTTTTTGACTATTTTTGGACTGATTGGGGCCGAGGGCCATATATGAGGGCATGATGAGTGATGTGAGGAGGCTTTCAGGCCTCGAGTGATATATGAGGAGGCTTTCAGGCCTCGAGTGATATGTGAGGAGGCTTTCAGGCCTCGAGTGTATTGAGAGCAGGCTTTCAGGCCTTGTGTAGATATTATTCAGGCTTTCAGGCCTTATTGATAGTGCTTGGGCTGAAGGAGCCCCTCCGGAGTCGGCACACCCACAGTGAGCGCGGGGTACCCCTTTGATATGAATAGTGGTAACAATGACACTGTTGTATGTGTTTAGGTCAGGTAACAATGACTGACCAGTCAGGTAACAATGACTGACTAGTGGTAACAATGACAGTGAAATACTTTTGTCAGGTAACAATGGCTGATCGGTCAGGTAACAATGGCTGACCTTATATGTGTATTCTTGTACAATTGATTTCTTTAAAGAGAATATTGTTGCAATAATTTTCATGGATTCTACTGTCTATTTGGTTTACTGCTTAAGATAGCATCATTTGTGCCTTTTTGGGATTTTGTACTTTCAGTTGTTATTCACTTTTATTACCACTGAGTTGGAGTACTCACTCTACTCCCTGCACCTTGTGCGCAGATACAGGGATCCAGGAGGGCAGTTGATATACATATTTTGCTGCTGCTTCAGCTTACTGCGGAGTTATCGAGGTAGTTGCCGGCGTCCACAGGACCCGATCTCTCATTCACGTTATCTCTTGTACTTCTGCTTTAGACTTGGTTGTATAGGATATTATTCAGATGTTTAGAGGCTCAGACTTGTGACACCAGATCTTGTTGGGCTATTATTTCAGTTGTTTTGATTTTTACACTCTTTTCATTATTATGAAATCGGGATATTTTACCTAAATTAGAAATTTTGAATTAATAATTGGATTGACTAACGGGTAATGGTCGGGCTTGCCTAGCAATGTGTTGGGCGCCATCACGACCGGGGTTTGGGTCATGACAATGCAAGTTATGTCCATATGGGAAAAGCTCGCAATGCAAGATTTGGACCTCTGAGGCGGTGTCGCGGATGTGACCAATGGGTCCGTACATGTAAAGATGCTTAGCAGGCACTATATTTTTGAGGTTTTTGCTTGTTTTCATTATTTTGAATATTGGAGCTTGGTAAGAGGCAAGTTTGTAGGAGATTTTCACGACTACTTTGAAGGTAAATAATTTCTACTTGGTTTTGATTATATATCTTGTTTCCCGATGGAGTTATTCACTTTAACCGAAGATCGAAGCATTATTTATTGGAATTTTTCCTATGCTAGTGATTGACTTTCTCAGATGATGTTTGGATTTGAGCTAGTTAGAAGTGATTTCTCAAGAATATGTAATTTTTGAGCTTTGGACTAGCCCGAATAAGGTAATTGTGTTGCCTAGATTTTGCCAAGGGAACTTTTCCTAATAATTGCTATTGTTTCTACATAAAGGGTTGATGTATATATTAAGTGGCGCATATATACATGTACCATGAGTATTCATACTCTCCATAGATTCTAGGTTATCTTATGCCTTGTTTGGTTGTGTGTTCTACTTGATTCTATGTTGTGACGACCCGACCCGTCATCTAAGGTTTTATCGCCCCGTTTTCCCCATTTTTAGCTTACTTACGCCTCATTATCCGTATCTTGTGCAATCAGGTTGATTTGCAATGGTTTTGATAAGAAATGAGACACTTAGTCTCTTTTAAGAAGGCTTAAGTTGGAAAAGTCAACCGGATGTTGACTTATGAGGTAGAGTGCTCGGATATGAATTATGATCGTTCGGCTAGCTCCAGGAGGTGATTTGTGACTTGGGAGTGCAATCGGAGTTGAATTTGGAGATCCGGAGTCGAATTAGGCTTGAATTGGCGAAGTTGGAATTTTTGCAAATTCCTGTTGATAGGTGAGATTTTGATTCGAGGGTCGGAATGGAATTTCGAGAGTTTTTAGCTTCGTTGGGTGATTTTGGATATGTGTACAAGTTTTCAGGTCATTCGGACATTATTTGGTCGGGTTTTTGATCGAAAGTACATTTCAGAAGTTCTTGAATAACTTAGGCTTTGATTTGGGGAAATTTGAGGATTTTGATGTTAACGATGGTGATTTGATGATTCGAGCAAGTTTGAATAAAGTAATAGATCATATCTGTGCTTTTGATTAAGGTCTCGGGGGCCTCGGCGTGATTTCGGGTGGTTAAACGGTGAATTTGGAGTTTGTTGCATGGAAGAGGTTTGTTGGTTCTGTTGTTCCGGCATCTGTGGAAAAGGAGCCGCATAAGCTGTTCCGCGGATGCGGCGTTTGGGTCGCAGGTGTGGCCTGGGAGGCCTTGGCATGGACCACAGGTGCAGAAGTACATCCACATAAGCGGTGACCGCATGAGCGTTTTTGGATCGCAGAAGCAGACGTTTGATCGCAAAAGCGAGAGCCGCAGGTGCGGTAATATGACCGCAGAAGCGAAAATCGCTATTGGTAGGAGGGTTTTATATTATATTTCATCTGCGAGGGTTATGCATTTCTCTTCCATTTTTGAACGCCCTTGGGAGATTTTGGACGGGAATTTCAGAGTGATTCAAGAGGAATCGACTTGAGGTAAGAATGTTGGTCTTAAAACATGATTATGTTATGAAATTGGTCTAGAAATTCATTGAAATTAAGCCTAAGGTTGATGAATTAGGGCTTGAGTTTTTTATATTCCAAATTGGGAATTTGGTAGGTCATTTGAGCTCGGATTTGGGAGTTCTTGGTATGTACGGACTCGTGGCGAGACGAGGAATTCGGTGATGTGAGTTTTGTAATTTTTTGAGAAGTGGGCCCGGGGCTCGGATTTTGTTTGTTTTGGGTTTTTTGCTATATTTTTATTATTTTCGATTGAGTATTGTTCCCTTGGAATATTGTAATGTATTCGCTCTGATTTTGGTTAGATTCGAAGTACGTGGAGGCCAATTTAAGGGGCAAAGGGGTCGCGAGCGAGGAATTTCACCTGTTCGAGGTGAGCAATACTTGTAAATAATATCCTGAGGGTTTGAAACCCCGGATTTGCACATCATAGTGCTGTATTGAGGTTACTTGCACGTCGGATATGATCGTGGGGTAGAGCACCGTTGGGGATTGTGACTTGGTCCGTCCCGGTTGTTGATTTTATCGTGTATTTGACTCGAATTTATTCGTTATCACTGTTGTTTGGGCTGATTGCCGTACTTGGGCTTCGTGCCAACTATTTGAACCCTTTGGGGATTATTTTCAGTGTCTTCCTCACTGGTTTGACTTATTACATGAACTCAGTCATACTATTTCTCCAATACTTTACAACTCAGCCACATTCACTCATAGAGTCTTAAATGATAATTTGGGTTGAGGACTACTGTTTTACTAGTGCCTGAGGGGCTTGTGACGTTATTCTGACTGAGTGCGGCCGAGGGCTGGATGTGAGAATTATATATGGATCGGACTGCATGCTGCAGTAGTAAATTATATGGATCGGACTGCACGCCGCAATAGTATAATACATGGATGGACTGCATGCCGCAGTAGTATACTATATGGATCGGACTTCACGCCACAACAGTATATAATATGGATCGGACTGCACGCTGTAGTAGTATATTATATGGATCGGACTGCACGCCGTAGTAGTATATTATATGTATCTGACTGCACGCCGCAGTATGTATATATTGGATCGAATAGCACGCTGCAGTGACATATAGCGTTTGGGCTGTAGGAGCCCCTCCGGAGTCTGCACACCCACATTGAGCGCGGGTACACATATGGTTCGGGCTGCACGCCGCAACTAGCTACGGATCGGGCTGCACGCCGCAGCAATATGTGGATCGGGCTACGCGCCGCAGCTGTTACTATGTGATATTGTTTCTGAGAGTGAGCTGAGAGAGAGAGCCCAAGGGGCCGAGAGTGTTAAGGAGAGTGAGCCCGAGGGGTTGGTTTAGTTTTAGAAACTGCCCTAGGGGCGAGCTTTTATATGCTCATTTTGCATGCTTCTTGCCTTTTACCTTTTATACTATTGTATTTGTGCCCCAGGGGCAGATTTTCTGTGCTAATCAGCAATAACTATTTTGAAACCGTTTTCATAATTATTGAAAGGACCATTGTCGAGATAGATTTGAACGGAGCTAAAACATTTCTAAAGATTTCACTAATTTCACTGTTTTCTCATAAATTGTACCCGGCTTCTGTATAGCATGTTGTTTGCTTTGCATAATTTCTTGCTTTTAGCAATTATTTACTTTTATTACTCATTGAGTTGGAGTACTCACTTTACTCCCTACACCTCGTGTGCAGATGTAGGTACTTGACCACCCAGTAGTGGGTTTTGAGCTGTTTGAAGATTTGTTATCATAGCTGAGCCAGGTGACCGCTAGCGTCCGCGGCACCAGATCTTCTCCCTGTTTTTAGGTTGTTCATGTTACTTTCAGACTTTGTCCTTATTTTTGGACTTGTAATACTTTAGTAAACTCTGTAGTAGCTCATGACTAGTGACACCCCGATGTTGGGCTGTGACGGGATCGTTCCCTATTGTTATCATTGTTTTTTGCGCTTTTGATTATGCTAATCATGTTTTAGATTTATAAATGTTAAATAACTGTTAAAAGGAATTGTTAGTTTTGTTGGTTGGCCTTGTCTTCACGAGAAGCGCCATCACGACCGGGTTTGGGATTTGGGTCTTGACAAGTTGGTATCAGAGCCTAGGTTACTAGGTCTTACGAGTCATGAGCAGGTTTAGTAGAGTCTCGCAGGTCGGTGCGGAGACGTCTGTATTTATCCTCGAGAGGCTGTAGAACCTTTGGGAAAACTTCACTTTCTTGGAATTCGTATCGTGCATACTTGATTCAGCTTGAGATGTAACGCTTGAAATTCCTTCCACACGTCAGTATGCGCACATCAGCGCTCAGTATTGTATGTGCCTTGATTGGCTTGTGAGTCCCCAATCAAGGGGCGAGATGTAATCCCGTGAGTTTGATGTTGGCCAGTCTGGAGGACTTGAGGCCGGATCTTTGCATATGGCTTGAGCACTGAGGTGTTGATCATGTGAGCAAGTGTTTTGAACTTATATGTTCAGTATTGTCGCTATTAGCCGGAGCGGGAGTATGATTTCAGAATCGGGAAGAATAAATGGCTGTGTTATGTATATGATGGTGGAAGGTGTGCTGAAATACTAAATCTAGGCGAATTAAGTGTGTTATCTCCTGCGGAGTGTTCTTAAGGGGTACGATTCTTATGTATATTGTTTGAAGATCTCACAAGTAATTGAAGGGTACGTGTCATAATTGGAAAATTTGGGTCACTTCAGAGAGTGGACTCAGCTGATGTGGGGATGTATGCGAGGTTGGCAGAGGATTGCAGAACTGGATGATCTGTGTTTTCTCGAACCTGTAGATAATTGAGTTTAACCTCATTGTGGCATCATTAGAGTAGAAGTGTTATGGGTTATTAAATGTGTCATGATAGATGGCTTCGAGCCAAGTTGGGGAGGTTGTTGTTTATTAGCTGATTGCGCGGTTATGTGCTATGTTGGTTCCTTTTCGAGGTATGCTAGCGGATCAGTTTAAGTTGCAGAAATTAAGCTGAGGATGGCACAAGTAAAGAAAAATTTTGACGAAGGTTACATGGTGCTTCGTAGGTGTGAGAAAATAACAGGATCTCTTGAGCTGTTGTTAATAACGAATGCTTAGTGTAAAGAGAAGGAAGCTATTTGGTTTTATCGTAATGAGATCATGTCCTGTGGGGTCAGAGTGCTAATGAGGCACGGGTGGTTAAGTCTTTTTGATCAGGTAAGTTGCAGATGAATCAGAGTGAATGACTTGCGAGAATGGTTCTAATGGGTTCAAGAGTCTGCATACATCAATTGAGAGTTCTAAAGTTGCATATGGGGTTAGGAACTGAGTTTCATTAGAAGATGTCAAGACTTGTGGTAATTTATGTTAATTATGGGAATTCTATGTATCAGTATGTGGAGAGTAATGGTAACAATTTTAGATTCACATGAAGTTCTTCAAGTAAAGTATTTTGGAACGTGGTATCTCTGGGAAGCATTAGGAGAGTATTCGGTGGCCTATGGGGCTGAGACAGTGTGGTCTTATGTTCGAATCTCCTGTGGTGATCCTGGATTGAGGCATTGTGAGGCTACAGCGAGGGTGAAAAATCATGCGAATGATGAACAAAAAAAGAAATTTGATAGACGGAATAGCTTGATAATAGGCCAAATCGATATGGTAAGGGTATGATTAATTCCTTGTATGTGTTCGAAGTAAAGGGCTTTTACAGTTAATTTGTAGTAATGCTCTTGGGTTTTGCCGGCTTGCTGAGCTTGGTTTAGATAGAAGGATTCAGTCCTGGCAGTTTAGCTTGTACAAATGGAGTTGTCAGAGATGTTCTTGTTGGGTTTTACCGTGGTTTGAAGATGAGTATATTTCCTATGGGTATGCAAAGCATGGAGTGTGTAATGATTTTTCTTCTAAATGAGATCAATGGAAGTTCTCGACTAGTTGAGTTCAGTGATATCTGCGGCACGGAAGGGAGATAAAAGTTCTTATGTTATCCGAGTGTGGTATGGTAGATGCGATATGTTGTGGAGGATTGGGATTTGTGTGTGTAAGGCTCGATTCAGTTCGAAATGGAAAGTCATTAAATTCTTAAGCAGCACGGGCAGCTGCAGGTGATTTAAGAATCGATCTTCAGATGATTAGGGTGAATGATCCTCATATGACTAAGGAAATGGTGTTGCTAATCATAGTGATTCGACCAGGGTATATGTTTCAGAAAAAAGGGCAAAGTGGTTGATGGCACTTCGGTAGTATTGTGGCACGTTCTTGGTAGATCGACTATTGATATCTGAGTTGTTTGGTGGCACAGGGGAATTTCAAAATATCTTTTGTGGAATGATTAGGTACTCGAGGTGTAATATGTATTTATACTGCAGAATTTGGGATCGGGTATAGTAATTTGTGTGCTATGTGGAGCTGGAGACTGGGAGTTCTCATGTCCAGGCTATGTAGTGGTTGTGGATAGTGTGTATTGGTATCGTTAGCGGCTATTGGGGATTTGGAAGCCCGACTGGATCTTTCTTTGCTTGGTATATTAGATTGTAGATATGATATTGGGGTGTAGACTGGTTGTCTCAGTGTTGGATTATTCTAGACTATTGTGCTACGGGGTATGTCGGAAAAGTCCACAGGTTGCGTGGCGAGGTGCATCAAATTATATTCTAGCTGTATGGTTGTGTTCCAAAGACCAGCGGACGGCTGGAAAGGATTGCATTCCTTAATTGGGCCTTTGTGGCGAATGTCAGTGTAGAGGTTGCTACAACTGATTCGGTTCCGATATTGAAGGAATTTTTGGATGCGTTCCTTATGGCCGGGCGAGAATGTGGATTTCAGTATTTATTTGGTGCCGGACACCGTATCGTACGGCTCTGGCATGAGTTATAGTAGTGGAAGAAGAAGCTTCAGGCTTCTTGGTAATAAGTTTGTTGGTAAGCTGATTGGATACGTGTTTAGCTTGAGTTGGCTTGGTATGTCTTGCTTCCTGGATACTGAGGAAACTCCGTATTGGGTGTTGCTCGGCGAATAGCGCATAGGTTTTGTCCTTTCAGGATTGAATGGTGTATATTACTTGCTTCAACGTGGGTGTGATGGATTGTTTAGTTTCAGACATCAATTTGTGTTTGGCTGTCTATTTTGAGCATGGTGACTTGAGGTGCTTCATGTGTAACAGTGTCTGGATAGGATCGCGCGTTGTGGCGAGGCCATGTGAAATTATGACCTTTCGAGGAGGATTCAGGTACTATATTTCTATGATGTGAGACAGGGTCTCATCCTTGGTTGTGATGGTACTGAGGTGTCTGAGTTACAGCTCTTCTGTTTGAGTTATTTGTCATGATTTGAGTAGGTTCAGACCGCCCATCATTGGTGCGTGGATTATGCAAGTTGTGGCTTAGGCTTGTGATGAGGTGTCATATCACTATAGTGGTGCATTGAATTCGAGGTGATCGTTGGAGTCATTAATAAATGTGAACAGATGTGTAGTTTATATAGAGGTTTGGCCCGGAAATCTGTTGTTGCATTGGTTAACAGGGAAGTGGCTTTATGTATGGGTGACCTGAGGAATAGTTACGGTTTATCGCGTGTTCTATTTATCACTAGCAGTATGAAAGTGTTGGAATAAGACTTTAGCCAGTACGAGGTTTTCTATCGGTGTCTGGTTATTGTGGGCAGCTGCTGTGAATAGTGACTATTGTTTCGAGTGCTTGGATTATGTGGTATATCGTATGATTTCATTGAGGTTACAAGTATGATTTATTACAGCTGGTTCAGGACTATTCAAAGTATAGGTGTGAGGTTTAGATCGTATTGATGGTTTTAGAAGTAAAAAAAAAGGTAGTCTCTGTATTATGGGCTAGACTGGATTGGGTAATTTCAGCTATGTTGTGTTGTCAGACCTATAAGAGATAGGGTGACGAGGGATCATCCCGGGTATATGATTGGTAAGGTCATTCAGCTACTGGTTGGCTTCTAGTACAACTCTGGGTACGCTCGAGGATGAGTGTTTGTTTAAGTTGGGAGGATGTGACGACCCGACCCGTCGTCTCAGGTATTACCGCCTCGTTTTCCCCGTTTTTAGCTTCCTCATGCCTTATTATCCATATCTTATGTAATCAGGTTGGTTTGCAATGGTTTTGATAAGAAATGAGACACTTAGTCTTCTTTAAGAAGGCTTAAGTTGGAAAAGTCAACCAGATGTTGACTTATGAGTTAGAGGGCTCAGATGTGAATTTTGATTGTTCGGTTAGCTCCGGGAGGTGATTTGTTAATTGGGAGTGAGATCGGAATTGAATTTGGAGGTCCGGAGTGGAATTAGGCTTGAATTGGCGATGTTGGAATTTTTGCAAATTCTGGTTGATAGGTGAGATTTTTATCCGAGTGTTGTTGTAGCTTCGTTGGGTGATTTTGGATATGTGTGCAAATTTTTAGGTCATTCAGACACCGTTTGGTCGGGTTTTTGATCGAAAGTACATTTCAAAAGTTCATGAAGAACTTAGGCTTTGATTTGGGGAAATTTGAGGATTTTGAAGTTAATGATGTTGATTTGATGATTCGAACAAGTTTGAGTAAAGTAATAGATCATATCTGTGCATTTGGTTGAGGTCCTGGGGGCCTCGGGGTGATTTCGGATGGTTAAACGGTGAATTTGGAATTTGTTGCATGGAAGAGGTTTGCTGTTTTTTTTTTTTCACATTTGCGGGAAAGGAGCCGCATAAGCGGTTCCGCGGATGTGGCGTTTGGGTCGCAGGTGCGGCCTGGGAGGCCTTGGCATGGACCGCAGGTGAGGAAGGAAATCCGCATAAGTGGTGACCACATGAGCGGTTTTGGTCCGCAGAAGCGGTCCCTGGTGAGTTAAGTTTTTGCGGTCGTTTGATTGCAAAAGCTAGAGCCGCAAGTGCGGTAATCTGACCGCAGAAGCGAAAATTGCTGTTGGCAGGAGGGTTTTATATTATATTTCATCCGCGAGGGTTATACATTTCTCCTCCATTTTTGAACGTCCTTGGGAGCTTTTGGACGAGAATTTCAGAGGGATTCAAGAGGAATCGACTTGAGGTAAGAATCTTGGTCTTAAAATATGATTATATTATGAAATTAGTCTAGAAATTCATGGAAATTAAGGCTAAGGTTGATGAATTAGGGCTTGGGTTTTTGATATTCCAAACTGGGATTTTGGTAGGTCATTTGAGCTCGGATTTGGGAGTTCTTGGTATATATGGACTCATGGCGAGACGAGGAATCCGGTAATGTGAGTTTTGTAACTTTTTCGAAAGCGGGCCCGGGGCTCGAGTTTTTTTAGTTTCGGGATTTTTGCTATATTTCTATTATTTTCGATTGGGTATTGTTCCCTTGGCATATTGTAATGTATTCGCTCAGATTTTGGTTTGATTCGATGCGCGTGGAGGCCAATTTGAGGGGCAAAGGCATCGCAAGCGAGGAATTTCCTCGGTTCGAGGTGACTAATACTTGCAAATGATATCCTGATGGTTTGATACCCCAGATTTGCACATCATAGTGATGTATTGAGGTGAGTTGCACGCCGGATATGAGCGTGGGGAAGAGCACCATTGGGGATTGTGACTTGGTCCGCCCCGGTTGTTCATTTTATCGCGTATTTGACTGGAATTTATTTGTTATCACTGTTGTTTGGGCTGATTGCCGTACTTGGGCTTCGTGCCAACTATTTGACCCCTTCGGGGATTATTTTCACTATCTTCCTCACTGTTTTGACTTATTAATTGAACTCAGTCATACAATTTCTCCACTACTTTACAACTCAGCCACTTTCACTCATATTGAGTAATAAATGATAATTTAAATGATAATTTAAATGATAATTTGTGTTGAGGACTACTGTTTTACTAGTGCCCGAGGGGCTTGTGACGTTATTCTGACTGAGTGCGGCGGAGGGATGGATGTGCGAATTATATATGGATCGGACTGCACGCCACAATAGTATATTATATGGATCAGACTGCACGCCGCAGTAGTATATTATATGGATCGGACTGCACGCCGTAGTAGTATATTATATGGATCAGATTGCACGCCGCAGTAGTATATTATATGGATCGGACTGCACGCCACAGTAGTATATTATATGGATCGGACTGCACGCCACAGTAGTATATTATATGGATCGGACTGCACGCCGTTGTAGTATATTATATGGATCGGACTGCACGCTGCAGTAGCATATTATTTCGATCGGACTGCACGCCGCAGTATGTATATATTGGATCGGACTACACGCCGCAGTGATATATAGCGCTTGGGCTGTAGGGGGCCCTTCGGAGTCTGCACACCCACTGTGAGCGCAGGTACCCATATGGATCGGGCTGCACGCCGCAACGATATGTGGATCGGGCTGCGTTCCGCAGCAGTTATTATGTGATACTGTTTCTGAGTGTGAGTTGAGAGAGAGAGAGCCCGAGGGGCCAATAGTGTTGTGGAGAGTGAGCCCGAGGGGCTGGTTTAGTTTGAGATATTGCCCGAGGGGCGAGCTTTTATGTACTCATTTTGCATGCTTCTTGCGTTTTACCTGTTATATTGTGGTATTTGTGCCCGAGGGGTGGATTTTCTATGCTAATTAGCACTAACTATTTTGAAACCATTTTCGTAATTGAAAGGACCATATTCGAAAGAGATTTGAACAGAACCAAAACGTTTCTAAAGATTTCACTATTTTCTCATAAATTGTACCCGGCTTCTATATAGCATGTTGGTTGCTTTACGTGATTTCTTGCTTTTAGCTATTATTTACTTTTATTACTCACTGAGTTGGAGTACTCACTTTACTCCCTGCACCTCGTGTGCAGATGCAGGTACTTGACCACCCAGTAGCGGGTTTTGAGCTGTTTGAAGATTTGTTATCATAGCTGAGCCAGGTGACCGCTAGCGTCCGCGGCACCAGATCTTCTCCCTCATTTTAGGATGTTCATGTTACTTTTAGATTTTGTCCTTATTTCTGGACTTGTAGAACTTTAGTGAACTCTGTAGTAGCCCATGACTAGTGACACCCCGATATCGGGCTGTGACGGGATGGTTCCCTGTTGTTATCGTTGTTTTCTATGCTTTTGATTATGCTAATCATGTTTTAGCTTTATAAATGTTAAATAACTGTTAAAAGGAAGCATTTGTTTTGTTGGCTGGCCTTGTCTTCACGAGAGGCGCCATCACGACCGGGTTTGGGATTTGGGTCGTGACATATGTTTTACTCAATTGATTGACTATATAAGCACAATGAACCATTCTGGAGTTAATATTAATGCAAATAGTATCTTATTTTGAGAATGATGAACTATTCTTGAGATTAGTGCTATACTTGCTTTAGACGTAGTCACACACATATGTTATGAACATATATACTCGCACTTGTTATTATTGTGTTATACCTTAAATTGATGTACGACTACTAGAGTTTCCTTTACTATGTTAAGGACTATCAAATGGTGTTTGATTCTTATTTAGAGTTTCCTTTACTATGTTAAGGACTATCAAACATATAGGCACACGTCCTACCTAGGGATCATCCCTTACATACTTGCATAATCCCTGCATGGTTATTTCGTTAGCTATTGATCAGGGTTTGAATTTTGAGTAAATAACCTCAGAATTGGGATTTGATGGTTTCAAAAGGCTTGTACGGTGATTTTGGAATTGGTCGTATATTTGTATTTGGATTTGGATGTTTCTAGAAGATATTTGAGGTATTTATCGAATATTGGCAATGTAAAGAATTAGACAGTTTATAAATTTGACCGGGAGTTGACTTCGCTGTTATTAGACTTCTATTTTTGTTTTGAGACCTTTAATAGTCTCACTTAGTTGATTGGGACTTGTGTGAAAGGTTCGGTTGTGATCTGGATTGTTTAAGTGTAACTCGGACGCGTTCGACGTAGTTTGACGATTTGAAAGCTAAGACAAATATATTGATTTTTGATTCATTTTTTTTGCTTTAATTATGGCATTTTGAACCTTTGAATAATTTTAGAAGATGTATTTGGACATGTTGGTGTGATGACCCAAACGTTCATCACTTATTTTAAAATTGAATCATGTGTTCCAAGGCCTTGAAAACCTTATTTAGAGTCACCTCGATTTGCATGTGTAGTCTAGGCACGTAGCCGAAAAGCTTAAGTATGAAATCTGTAAAAATGATTTAATTCGGTCAATATTTTAGGCAAACGGACTCGGACCCATGATTTGATGGTCCCAGAGGGTCTGTAGGAAACTACAAGACTTAGGCGTATGCCCGAAATCGAATTCCGAGATCCTAAGCCCGAGAAATGAATTTTTTAAGAAAATTATTTTTTGAAATTGTTTAAAGTATTTTGAAATGAGATTTGATTAGAACATGATGGTATCGGGCCCGTATTTTTGTTCCGGCACCCGATACAGTTTTTATATATAATTTAAGATGTTTCTCTATAATTATGTGAAAAATGGATTTCATTTGACGTGATTCGGACCTAAATTGCAAAAGTTGATGTTTCATGAAGTTTGAGAAAAATTCTTTGATTTTGAGGTTTAATTTGTTGTTATTGAGGTTATTTTGGCGATTTGATCATACAGATAAGTTCATATGATGTCATTGAGTTAGTGTGTATGTTTAGTTAGGAGTCCCGAGGGCTTGGGTGTGTTTCAGAAGGTTTCTGAACTAAAGAAATGTCGCAGATTTTGCTACTTAGTGCACAGGGAATTTGTTCTTCGTGTTCGCGTGGTCCCACTCGCGAATGCGTAAGGTAAAAATCTCAATTGCCAGTTTTCTTCTTCGCGAACGCAAAGCCTGAGACACGAAGCAAGGATGATGGGCGAGAACCCTTCTCGAACGCGTCCAGGTACTCACGAACGCATAAGGCAGTAGGCATGGGGAGGGAGTTCTCATTTATTCTACACGAACGCGGCCACTGGCCCGCGAACACACGGGCTCGAGGGGTTAAAGCTCAGTGAACGCGAGCCGAATGTCGCAAACGTGAAGGTCTTTAGGCCTGAATCTTACCGTATTTTCATAAATTTTCACAAACCTGTTGTTCTCCAAAGCACTTAGGCAATTTTTGACTTGTCTTCTTCCATTTTTATCAACACCCACTAGATTTCTAGGCCTAAAACATGAGATTAAGGGTAGAAAATTAGGCATTTGGGTAGAATTAGAGCTTTTTGATTAATTGTAATTTAGACCTTGTTTTGGCGATGAATTCTTGAACAAATTATATATTTGGGCTCATGGGAGAATGGGGGATCAGATTTTAGTTCAAACCTCGTATTTTGACCAAGCGGGCCCAGGGTCTATTAATGGATTTTTTGGAAGAATGATTAGAAAGCTATAATTAGGCATTGAAAATGAATTGTTAACCGTTTATTGATGTTATAAAGTCGATTATGTATAGATACGATTGATTTGGAGCCAAATTTGAAAGGAAATGCAGTGGTTGAGGCTTGAGTTGGCCGTGGAAGTTCGAGGTAAATGTCCGATCTAACCTTAGCTTGAGGGATTAGGAGTTGTGTCCTATTTTCTAATTGCTTCTTGTTGAGTACGACATATAGGCATGGTGACGATTATCTATACGTTGGTGTCGAGCACGACCGTGAGTCTTAAATTGATAGTTATTGTGTTCTTAAATGATACTACGGATTCTATAATTGATGATTCTTGAAATTGGGCAAGGATTTAGTTTATTCTTGTGGATTTTATTTATGACTGAGTATTGGTGTTAATTGAGCGGAGTATAAGTTGTGTTAGGATTGGTTACAACTGATTCTCCGTTGTCGGGATGTTTGTTTTGGTATTGTTGTTCCGTTGCCGGGAACTCATTATATTGCTTTTGTTCACTTGGCGGGAAGTTGTTATATTGCTTTTGTTCCCCTATCGGGAAGCTATTATATTGCTTCTGTTCCCTTGTTGGGAAGTTATTATATTGTTTTTGTTCCCTTGCTGGGATTCTTTGTGATTTTTTATTGGCTTGTAAATGGTAGCAGGCGTTACGCCTACCACAAGATTCGATGAAATGGGAATGGGTGGTACGCCTACCATAAGATTTAATAAAATGGGAGCAGGTGGTACGACTACCACAAGATTTAATAAAATGGGAGCGGGTGGTATGCCTACCACAAGATTCTATGAAATGGGAGCTGGGTGCTATGCCTACCACAAGAAATAATAAAATGGGAGCGGGGGGTATGCCTACCAAAAGATATGAGAACTAGGATCGGGTTGCATACCTGCAATAAGATGTGAACCGAAAGTGAAATCTGCCTTTGTTTTCCTTATCCTTGTTAGAAGTTAAATTTTTGGTTTCTTTATAATTCTCTTGAGATTCTGTTTTACCTGTTATTCCCCGAAGCATGTTTCCCCTTCCCAACTTTAATTGTTTGTTATAGTTTATTTTTCCGCTGTATGTATATATATAACTGCACGGGCTTATCTGGAGTCTAGTCCTAGCATCGTCAATACCTCGCCGGGGTTAGGCCAGGCACTTACCAGCACATGGGGTCGGACGTGCTGATGCTACATTCTGTACTCTGTGCAGATACCTGAGCAGCATTGGGACAGTAGCTTGGAAGCTAGCCTTCTGTCCACAGAGAACTCGAGGTAATCTTGCAGGCATTCGCAGACCCTACAACTCTTCTATCTATTGTTATGTTCTGTTATCACTTGAATCCGAGATAGACTGAGTTTCTTTCTTTCAAACATTTGTATGTAGTAATCATAGACAGTCCGTGAATGTCGTGAGACCGGTTTCTGGGTAGAGACATATGTTGGCTATTCGTATCGATTTTATTGTTATATTTGTGTAAGTCTTTCTTAATTTTCTTTTTCCGCTATTATTTTACAGTTTATCACTTGTTAATACAAGTAGTTAAAACCATTAAAAATGAAAAGTTTAAAGATTTATAATTTTGTGACTTGCCTAGATTCTACGAGTAGTCGCCATCACGACTCCCGACGGTGGGAAATCCGGGTCGTGACAAGTTGGTATCAGAGCACAAGGTTACATAGGTCTCACAATTCACGGACAAGCTTAGTAGAGTCTGAGGGATCGGTATGGAGACATCTGTATTTTATCCCCCATAGGCTACAGAGTTAGGAAAAACTTCACATTTGTTATTTCTTGTCGTACAGTTCGGTTTCTCAATGCTAATTGAATTTCTACTTTCTTCTTTCGCAGATGGAGAGAACACGCACTTCCTCATCGACCAATCAGCAGTTTGAGCCCCTAGCAGCAGCTCCCACAAGAGGCAGAAGTCGAGGTCATGCTAGAGGCCGAGGTAGGGGCAGAGCTAAGCCCAAGGCAGCAGCACCCGTATGAGCCTCAGGTTGACTTTGATTACGAGGTTTGGGCCCCAGTAGTTCTGGTAGCCCGACTCAGGTTTATTGCTACCCTAGTTTTTTAGGATGCTCTTGTCGGTCTAGTGGGCCTTATGGAGAGTGTCACTAGGGCAGGTTTACTTCCTGTAGCACCAACCATCTCTCAAGTTGGAATAGGAGTCTAGACTCCTGCTATTCGCACTCCAAAGCAGCTACCCCAGTTTTAGACTCCAGCGGCTCAGCCAGTTGGAGAGGTTCAGCCCGGGGATAGCTCAGACCGGCGATGGTGCAGCCATGTCTGTCAATGCTTTGGGGATATTGGACAGGTTCACCAAGCTCCTTACTACTACTTTCAGCGGTGTATCTACAGACAATCCCCAGGATTATCTAGATAGCTATCATGAGGTTCTTTGAAACATAGGGATAGTTGAGACTAATGTGCTCGATTTTGCAACATTTCGCTTGTCTGGATGCTCCAAGCCTTGATGGAGGGATTATTACTTATCTAAACCAGGAGTATCGCCAGTCTTGACCTGGGAGGAGTTCACACAGCTATTTCTGGAGAAGTTTCTCCCTATCACACAGCGAGAGGCGTATCGGAGGTAGTTCGAGCGCCTCCAGCAATGATCAATGACTGTCACCTGGCATGAGACCAGATTCATTGATTTGGCTTACCATGCTCTTGTAATACTTCCCACTGATAGGGAGAGAGTGAGACGGTTTATTAATGAACTCATTCATCCGATTCGGCTCCAGATGGCTAGAGAGACTAGGAGGGAGATATCCTTCTAAGAGGCGGCCAATATGGCCCGGAGAGTTGACATGGTACTGTCATAGGGGGGTGTTCATGGGGCAGACAAGAGACCCCGTCATTCGGGCAGATTCACTGGTACCTCGTATAGAGGTAGAGATTTTTATGGTAGAGGCCATCCTATTAGGCTTTTTTACTCAGCACTCCTGGTTTCTCACGACGCTTCAGGTGGTCGTGGTCCTTAGATGCAGTATTTTGATCACCCGTCCTATAGTGCACTGCTAGCTCCTATCAATGCACCACCGCTTCAGAGTTTCCAAGGTCGTCAGCCCCAGCAGCCGAGGGCTTTTTTTACTTGTGGCGACACGAGGCACATTGCTAGGTATTTCCCTCGAGCTTCGAGCAGTTCTCCGTATTCGATTACTCGTGCTATGGTTTAGGCACAAAGTGTCCCACAGGCCGCCCCAAACAGCTAGAGGTGGAGCTCAGATAGCTAGAGGTGGAGGCCAGCCAACAGTAGGCTACCCTAGAGATGTAGTCTAAGGTGGTAGGTCCCATCCTCGATATTATGCATTCCCAGCCAGGCCCGAGGTTGAGGCTTCAGATAGAGTTATTACAGGTACGGTTCTAGTTTGTGAAAGAGAGGCTTCAATGTTATTTGATCTAGGATCTACATACTCGTATGAGTCATCTTATTTTGCACCATATCTGGTCATACCTAGTGATTGATTAAGAATTACTATTTATGTGTCTTCACTGGTGGGTGATTCTATTATGCTTGATTGAGTCCATCATTTTTGTATTGTGGTTATTGGCGACCTTGAAACTCGTGTAGATTTGTTGCTTCTAGACATGGTCGATTTTGATGTAATATTGGGGATGGATTGGTTATCACCTTACAATGATATTTTAGACTATCATTCCAAGACTTTGACCTTAACATTATCGGGTTTGCCTCGTTTGGAGTGGAGAAGGACTCCTGGTTATTCCACCCGCAATGTTATCTCGTATATGAAGGCTCGACGTATGGTCGAGAAGGGGTGTTTGGCCTATTTGGAATATGTTCGTGAATCTAGTGTTAAGGTTCTCTCTATTGGTTATGTTCCCGTTGTTCGTGAGTTTCATGACATATTCCCTTCAGACCTGCCGGGTATACCGCCCGATATGGATATTGACTTTTGCATTGATTTGGCTCCGAGCACATATCACATGGACTTGTGTGAGGTGAAAGAGTTAAAGGAGTAGTTTCAAGAATTGTTTCAGAAAGGTTTCATTAGACCCAGTGTTTTGCCATGGGGTGCTCCGGTGTTGTTTGTTAAAAGCAAGGATCGAACAATGAGAATGTGTGTTGATTACCGGCAATTGAACAAGGCTTCAATCAAGAATAAGTATCCGCCGCTGATGATTGATAATTTGTTCAATCAGCTTCAGGAAGCCAAGGTATTTTCAAAGATTGACTTGAGATATGGCTACCATCAGTTGAGGATTAGGGCATCCGATGTCCCTAAGAGAGCTTTCCGCACTTGATACTGACATTATGAGTTCTTGGTTATGTCATTCGGGTTGACAAATATCCTAGGAGCTTTTATGGATTTGAAACCGAGTGTTCAGGCCTTATTTGGACTCATTCGTGATAGTCTTCATTAATGATATTTGATATATTACTGCAGCCAGTAGGAGCACGAGCAGCATCTCAGAGTTGTTCTTCAGACTCTGAGGGATAGTCAGTTACTTGCTAAGTTCTCGAAGTGAGAGTTCTGGTTGAGTTCAGATGCATTCCTTAGTCATGTTGTATCAACAAAGGGTATTCAGGTTGATCCAAAGAAGATCGAGGCAGTCAATAACTGGCCTAGACCAACATCAGCTACAGAGATTCGGAGTTTCGTAGGATTGGCAGGCTACTATCTTCGGCTCGTGCAGGGGTGGTCTTCATCTATCATAGCCCCGATGACCAGGTTGACCTAGAAGGTTGCCAAGTTTAGATGGTCAGACGAGTGTGAGGCGAGCTTTCAGAAGCTCAAGACAGCTCTTACTACGGCACCGGTGTTGGTTTTACCCACAAGTTCAGGACCTTATATAGTCTATTGTGATGCATCTCGTATTGGGTTGGTGTAGTGTTGGTGCAGGATGGCAAGGTCATTGCCTATTCTTTGCTGCAGTTGAAGATTCATGAGAAGAAATATCCAGTTCATGATTGGTTGTTGGTAGCCATAGTTCACGCATTGAAGATTTAGAGGCATTATCTCTATGGCATGGCATGTGAAGTATTCACGAACCACAAGAGTGTTCAGTATTTGTTCAAGAAAAATGAGTTGAATTTGAGGCAGAGAAGGTGGTTGGAGTTGTTGAAAGATTATGATATCACCATATTATATCATTTGAAAAGGCCATGTGGTGGCCTATGCTTTGAGAAGGAAGTCAACCAGTATCGGTAGTCTCGCGTATATTCCGGTCGGTGAGAGATCGCTTACTTTGGATGTTCAGGCTTGGGCCTCAGTTCATGAGACTAGACATTTCTGAGCCCAGTCGTATGTTAACTTGCACGGTCACTCGTTCTTATTTATTGGAGCGTATTCGTGATCGGCAGTATGATGATCCCCATTTGTGCGTCCTTAGAGACATGGTGCAGGGCAGAGGTGCCAAGCAAGTTCCCTTAGATGATGATGGAGTTTTGAGATTGCAGCGTCAAGTTTGTGTTCTTAATGTGGATGGGCTTCGAGAGTTAATTTTAGAGGAGGCCCATAGCTCACGTCACTCTATCTATCCGGGCATCGCAAAGATGTATCAGGATTTGGCAGCATTATTAGCGGCGGAGAATGAAGAAGGATATCATTGCATTTGTGGCTCAGTGTTTGAATTATCAGCAGGTTAAGTACCAGTATCAGAGGCTCGGTGGTTCATTTTAAAGGATTGAGCTTCCTGATTGGAAGTGGGAGCGGATCACCCTAAATTTCATTGTTAGGATCCCGCAGAATTGAAAGAAGTTCGACACAGTATGGGTCATTATTGATAGGCTGACCAAGTCAACATATTTCATTCCTGTGGCACTCTCCATTTCTTTTGAGAGGTTAGCTAAGATCTATATCCGAGAGACTGTGCGCCATCATGGTGTACCCGCGTCTATCATTTCGGATCGAGGTCCTTAGTTTGCCTCGTGTTTCTGGAGAGCAATTCAGTGGGAGTTTGGCACACGGGTTGAGTTGAGCAACGCATTTCATCCCAAGACGGATGGGCAGTCCAAGTGGACTATTCAGATTTAGGAGGATATGCTTCGAGCTTGTATTATTGACTTTGGAGGCTCGTGGGATCATTTTTTTACCTTTAGCGGAGTTCTCCTACAAAAGCATCTACCAGTCGAATATCCAGATGTCTCCTTTTGAGGCTTTATATGGTAGGTGGCATCGGTCTCCAGTTAAATTGTTTGAGCCTGGAGAGACTCGGTTGTTGGGTACGGATCTGGTTCAGGATTCCTTGGACAAGGTCAGGATCATTCAGGATAGGCTTCGTACAGCTCAGTCCAGGCAAAAGAGTTATGCCGACAGCATGGTTTGCGATTTTGCTTTCATTGTCAGTGAGTGGTTATTGCTTCGAGTGTCGCCTATGAAGGGCGTGATGAGATTTGGGAAGAAGGGCAAGCTTGGACCTAGGTTCATCAATCCGTTTCATATTCTTGATCGAATGGGAGAGATAGCCTATAGACTTGCATTGCCGCCGAGCTTATCAGCCGTACATCCAGTTTTTCATGTGTCTATGTTTCGAAAGTATCAGAGCGATCCACCCCGAGTGTTATATTTCAGCACTGTCTAGTTGGACAAGGACTTGTCTTTTGAGGAGGAGCATAGATGGCTTGCTCCTTTCTCCCCATTTCATCATGTTGTCCCAAAACATAGCCGAATGCCCCATCCAGTACTGCAAGGTAGAGCAATAGCGGTCTACCCGATTCGGGTGGAACCAGGACTGGCGTTCTTGACAGGTATTCCTTGATTCTGTCGAAGGCTTTCTGACAATCATCAATTCATTTAGTGGCGGCGTCCTTCTTTAATATCTTAAAGATTGGTTCACAAATGACAGTGGACTGGGCTATGAATCGACTGATGTAGTTGAGTCTCCCCAAAAAATTCATAACCTCTTTCTTGTTCTTTGGCAATGGAAATTCTTGAATGGCTTTAACCTTTGATGGATCCAGTTCTATTCCTCGGCGATTTACGATGAACCCAAGCAGTTTTTGGCTGGAACCCCGAATGCACATTTGGTGGGATTCAGTTTCAAGTTTTACCTTCTCAGTTTATTGAAGAACTTCCTCAGATCTTCCATGTGATTAGTGGCTTTCTTGGATTTGATGATGACATCGTCTACATATACTTCGGTCTCTTTGTGTATCATGTCATGGAAAATAGTAGTCATGGCCCTCATGTAGGTGGCCCAAGCATTCTTCAATCCAAATGGCATCATCTTATAACAATACATTCCCCACGGTGTGATGAAAACCATTTTTTCCGTGTCTTCTTCGTCCATCCATATCTGATGATATCCAGCGAAACAATCGACAAATGACTGCAACTCAAGCTTGGCGCATTTTTCAATTAGGATGTGTATGTTTGGCAAGGGGAAATCGTCTTTTGGACTGGCCGGGTTGAGGTCCCGGTAGTCGACACAGACTCTGACCTTCCCGTCCTTCTTTGGCACTGGCACAATGTTGGCTAACCATGCTGGGTACTCCACTACCTTGAGGACCTTAGCTTTGACTTGTTTGGTAGCTCCCTCCTTGCTTTTCAAACTCATGTCTGGCTTGAACTTTCTGAGCTTCTATTTTACCGGCGAACATGTTGGATCTATCGGCAGTTTGTGAGCTACGATAGATGTACTGAGATCGGTCATATCATCATATGACCAGGCAAATATGTCCACATATTCTTTTAAGAACTCCTTGCATTCTTCCTTTTCTGACGGTGACAAGTGAACACTAATGCGCGTTTCCTTGACATTCTTTGTATCCCCCAAGTTGACAACCTCAGTTTCGTCTAAGTTAGACTTAGGCCTATTCTCAAAGTCCTCAACCTCTTTAACTACCTCTTCTAGTATATCATCCTCTTCTGAGTCTATATCCATTTGTTGTGTTATCTCGTCGCATGTCACATTTGTCGGTTCATCAAGATAAGTAATAGTAATGTTGTGTAAATAAAGTAAATGATAGAGAAAATAATAAGAGTGAGATTTATAAGAAACTGAAATAATTTGATAAATCCCAAAATTGTTTTGAACATCGAAGCTCTTTTTCAAAATTAAAAGATAATACTAAAGGGAAATCAACCAATGAAAAGTAAAAATAATGCATAGTGCTTTGTTCAGCCTTGCTACCCCGAAGCTTTTCGAGCCTTGGTGGTTCTGATGGACCAATTGTTGAGACGCGCTCCTCGGCTCACAGCTTGTATGGAAGGGCCTTCCTCCCCTTCCTCCTCAAAAATGACATGACAGTCCATATCGTCTTTTTCCAAGAATAGATTCTTCATCGCCGCCAATGTTTCTTCTTACTCTGACCCATATAAGATGTCTTCCGGCTGGAAAGTCTGTTCCAGGCGGGGTATCGGGTGCTCCAGCGGGTAATAGGGGCCGCACCATGGTGGCGACCAGTTCTGGAATTCTTCCCAAGTATATCCATACCCTAACCCGAAAGTGGTGCCATGCTTCTTCAGTTTGATAGGCTTGGTGATTCCCTGGAGGTTCTTACCGAGCCCTTTGACAGGTTCATACCCGCTCCAATTCAGGATACTTTCTATCTTGTTATCCCACCACTTATCTTTGTCCACGGCGTTGACTCTCTCAATTTGGTGGTAGGTTTCTCTTCCTAGTTTCCTTCTTCCTTCAATTGATGGGATTGTTTTGCGACTGTATATAGGGTTAATCCCCTCACTATGAATAATCACCTCTTGGTGATTCCACTCGAGCTTCACTGCCTGGTGCAGGGTTGATGCTATAGCTCCAGCAGCGTGGATCCAAGGTCATCCCAATAGTATGTTGTATGATGCTGGGATGTCTATTAATTGAAAATGAACATCAAACCAAGTCGGTCCCATTTGCAGACATAAACTAATCTCCCCAATAGTGGACCTTTGGGAACCATCAAAAGCTTTAACGTTGATAGCCTCATCCTTGATTTCATGCTGACTTTTCCCCAATGTTCTGAGGGTCACTAATTGACAGATGTTGAGGCTAGACCCTCCATCAATTAAAATCCTGGTGATGAAATAGTCTTCGCATTGCACAGTGATGTGCAATGCCTTGTTGTGGCCTAAACCTTCAGGGGGCAACTCATCCTCGTGGAAAGTGATTTTATGACTCTCGAATATCTGCCCGACCATGTTTGCCATCTCTCCTCCAGTTATATTGCTGGGTACGTACACCTCGCTCAGTATATCGGAGCTTTGCAGTAGAGCTAGAATTGAGATCTGCGTTGGTGTTTTATTTAATTGGTCCACAACTGAGTATTCTTTTGCCTGTATCTTCCGCCAGAGATCATCAGGCCCAGTTTCAATAGGCCGTCCAGAGGCCTGCTTTCTTGATTCAACTAAGTGCTCCGACGTATAAATTCTTCCAGTCCTGGTCATACCTTGCGCTGCAATTGCTTCTCCAGACCTAGCTTTTCCCTTACTTCTTGCCTCGGTGGTGTAATACCAACGAATGTTCTGTGTATGGAATGGTGTTACAGCTGACATTGCTACATGAATGGGCACTCTCGTCTTGGGAGGCAACACAACAACTTCAAATGGTACCTTTGGAGACCCAAACTCCACCTCAATTGGCTCTGTGGTCCTTGCGGATAATGATGTTTCAAACTCGAGAGGCACGAACATGTTTACTTCAACATCCCCAGAGGGCTGGATTTGGACTACAATTGGATTTAGTGTGAATATGGGTTTCTTGGGCTCGTCACCTACGACGATGAATCCAATTGACCCTTTGGGGTCCCAATCATCTTCTACTTCGATCATATGCACACCACCACCCTTATGATCATGCAAGGGATTATTTCGGACGTTAGGCGAAGGCTCCTTAGACATGATAATTTTGTTGTCAATTAGAGCTTGGATTTTGTCTTCAGAGATCGACACTCATCAATGGTATGCCTTTTCATGCCGGAATGGTACACACGTGTTTTGTTTGAATTGACCCATTGGGAAGGATTTTCTGGAGTTATAGCAGGGATTGGGGTGACGTAACCAGCTGCTTTGAGTCTTTCATATAGTTGGTCGATTGGCTCGGTGATGGCGGTGTATTTCTTGGGAGGTCTACGGTCAAAGTTAGGGCGTGGCCTGGGGAAGTTTTGGTGGGCGAGAGGTGATTGGTAGTGAGAAGGCTGATCATTGTAGGTTTGGTAGACGGGTGCAGGTTGGGAATATCTTGATGAGGTAGGTTAATATGTGGGGGATGAAGATGATTGGTAAGTAGGTGATGGAATTTGGTAAGAGGGCGGAGGTTCTTGGTAGTTGGGGATAGGCTGGTATGTGAGAGGGGTATCGGGTAGGCTTGGTATTTTACTGGGGACTTGGTTCTCTGTGCAACTATCATAGCACTCACATCCTTTTTCATGGACATGCCACCAGATTATAGCGCTTTGTTGGTAGCCTGTAATGCCTCGAAATTAGTGAACATACCACTTTTAATGCCTTCCTCAATCCTTTCTCCTAGCTTGATATATCGGATAATTTCTGTCCCGCTATCAGCATTAGCCTATCATAATACCGTGGATCCTGAGCTCGAACGAAAAATTTGTTCATCTGTTCTTCTTCTAAGGCCGACCTGACCTTAGCAGCCTCAGATCTCCATCGAGTAACATACTCGTGGAAAGTCTCAGTAGGTTTCTTTTTCAGATTCTGGATGTAGAAGACATCTGGCGCATTTTCTGTATTGAATCTGAACCTGTCCATGAAATCGGATGCCATTCCTACCCAGCTTGTCCACTTCTGGGATCTTGGCTGATGTACCAAGATAGCACATCACCTTTCAAACTTCTCATGAAGAGCTTCATGCGAATCTTTTCATATCTTCCTACGCCGACTAGCTTATCACAGTATGTCCTTAAGTGGACTCTAGGATCCCCTAAGCCATCAAACATCTCGAACTTAGGAGGTTTGTACCCCTCAGGAAGTTTGACGTCTGGCTGAATTCAAAGATCCTCATAATTCAGTCCTTCAATACCTTTGTTTCCTTCAATACCCTGGACTCGGCTAGTCTGTTTCTTGAGCTCGGCAGCCAGGTTCTTGATGAAAGAGTCTTTGTCATCAGACTCCGGTGTGTTTGTAATGGGTTGAGTGTATTATGGTAGGGTTTCCACATAGATGGGAGTGTGGTGGGGATGATCATTTGGTTGTTCAGGGATGAGGACTGGAGTATTTTTGAGACATGTGTTGCAATTTTGATGAGTAATGGGTTGTTTCTGCGGCTTTGGGATGTTTTGTTAAGGTATGGGGTGTTGAGCATTGGGAAAGTTGACGTCTGGAGTAGTGAGGAAAAAGGACAAGCTCGCCAAGTTCCGAACTTGGTCTAGTTCTTCTTGAAATTTCAGTAACTTCTATTCGAGTTGGACGGCACTTTCTTTGGACACCTGAATACCCTAAGGAACCTCTACCCTTTCAACCGAGTTCTCTTTTCTGACGTTGTTCAAATATTCCATTTTTGCTTTGCTGTAGATTTTTATAGGACTTGGAGGAGGAGGAGGGCCCTTAGATCTTGTGGAGTAGGATGATGATTCCAAAGTGCACGAACTAACCTTTTGCGGAGGGGAATAAAAATAAAAGTAAAAACAAAAAGGTAACAAGTTAGTACGGATTCCGAGAAAAAATATTGCAATATTTAAACACATAGTATAAGAATATAAATCGTGTCCTAAATTGGGTGCCTCTTCGTGCCCTAGGTAGGCCTAGCGACAAGTTAATTTGGAGAACTTATAATTCTAAATTCCTCATTTTATTGATAAAAATAAGACGATCCCCAAAAAAATACTAAAATTCCATAAAGTAAAAACGTCACTAATAGCCATTGGCCTTATTACATTCAAAAAGGAAAAGAGACTCCTAACTATTTGGTCCCAGAAGGACCTTTCCCAGACTCGGAATCTTTGGCTCCATCGAACAGCTTCACCAGCTCACCTAGTCCCATCAGTAGATAAGCCCTGGCCAAATGTCCTCCTTCATTTCCTTCAGTTTTTTGGCAATTCTCGATCCTCCGGATGAATTTCCCTTCCAACTCTACCAAACCTCGCTCCAAATACCCTAGTCGCTTGTTGGCGCTGACGGCCATATCCTTCTATTCCTCAATCAACTTTTGATTTGCTTCTTGAATTTCCTGATGTTCACTTTCGCACTCCCTGATCCTCTTGCGCAACTAGTTGTATTTAACCTGTATTTCAGCCCTCTCGTCGATGACCCTGTGACCTCGAACAGACCCGGGCTGTCCTAACCCAACATGATCTTCTTCTAGCCAACCTGGATAGTATGGGGTGTAACCGACATGATATCTATCAGGCTCTATGGAATCCTTTTCCAGGATGAGCTTGCTGTTCCACATGTGTTGAGCTTGACATTTGTATGGGCTATCGTCGTCTTGGAAATCAGCCCTAAAATGACTCATCTTTTTGACTTTTGGTATGACTTGCTTTTTTCCCGCCTGCCTCATGACTCGGAGAGGGACATAAGGATAAGTTCCTCCTAGACCGATGAGTATAAGTAATGGAGCATCCCGAGAGGGGATGATGAACTCTCCAGTGGGGAACCATTCGAACATCCACTGCACCTTGTCTTCTTTCAAGTTTTCAAACAACTCTACCCATCCTCGAGCACTCCCCGGCTGAGCAAACATGTCAGGCATATAGTTTATTCTCTTGGGATGGTGAAAGGCTATATGATCATTCCACGGCCTTCGCGGAAGCTCTTGACAGTATTGACCTCTTTGGAGATGTTCTATAAGCCAGATTTGGAGTAGTAAGTTATAACCCTCAAAGTGAATAGCCCCTCGTTGACAGTTCTCCAAAGCTCGGTAGATCTCAGCAACAATCATGGGCACTATGCTGAAAGGCTGCCCTCCGATCCCCTCCATTAGTGTCTTGGTGACCATGGCTAGTTTGGTATGGATCCTAGCCTTCTTCATAGGAAACACCATCATTCTCAAGAAGCAGAACATGAAGACGAAAACCCTCTTGTGGATATGCCCTAATGATATGAGGGCGAATTCATCTGGATAGTCGAAAGGAATATAGGAGTCCTTCAAACAAGTCAAATCTAAGTTTTCTTCAACCCTATCATTTTGAAAAAAACCCCTACCCTTGCGATTTTCTGGCATGAGCAAACCCGGAGTCTCCCAAGGAATACCGGCTAACCCTCTTAATTTTTCGAGTAATGGGGTCATTTCAAGGTCTCTAAATCGAAACACTGATCTATCACTGTCCCAGAATAAGGTCGCAGCCTCTATGATTTTTGTTGTCAGGCTGAATTTCCAAAAGAGAGGGTAAGTTCCCCAAATACTTGCGGACGAGAGTCCAGTCATTGAAATGAAGGTCTTCCCACCAACTTCGCAACCTTGGGTGAATGTTGGTTACAATGCCGAACCTGGGGATTTCGTGCCTCATTTCTGCAAAACAAAGCGTTAGACCCTACCCCCGCCGGACTCGACTATTTAAATCAATAATTAGCATAAACCGCATTCAGTTCTCCAAATAAATGCACAGAATATGGTGTTGTCCATTTGGGTTCCAAGGAAACCCAGTGGACTTTGGACAAGGCTATCTTAAAGAGTCATTATGTGGACAGCATAACTGACTCGACTAGGTTTGACAGTGATGCATGTACAGTTAAATAGAATAAGGTCTCTATGGGGTGCTAGACCTGTACCCTTGAGCGGACAACTCAAGAGGGAAAGGCACGGAACCGTCGACTACACCGCTGATCGACTGGTTTTACCGCAAATACACCTTTGCCAAATTTAGGGGGTAATAATATCAGAAGAGCGCAACAACTCATCAAGCGTTTCTTTGGTATTTGTTTGGCACGAGTGGAATATGATGTTGAATATGAAATTACAAGAATGAAAAAAATTGCCACGTATTTTCACGTTCATAATGATTACAATAATTGCTTGAAGATTACAACGACATTGAAGGAAAGCAATAAATGAAAGCAGTAGAGAAAAAGAAACAAAAAGCCAAGTTAGTTTCAAATAAAGACATTAAATAAAGCAATAAAAGATAAAAACGAGCAATAAAGTCGCATATAACATGAAGTGGTAAAAGCCTAAAGAAATCTCCGGTAGAGTCGCCATGCTGTCGACGCCCCCTTTTCTCGCGAAATCGGGTTTACAACATTTGGGAAGACAACTCTATTCCCTTTTGGGCATTGTGTTTTAGAATTGAAGAGTCGCCACCTAATTATTAAGTGCATTAGGACACAAAGAGTTTTGAATTTGAAAACCAGAGTTCGGGTAAGGGCTAGAAATTATCTCGAGGGGAAGGTGTTAGGCACCCCTCAAGATCCACTAGTGTGGTTTCCGGCAATGCTATGTTGTGACTCTAATGAAAATAAGTATACCAATAATTTCACACATAAGGGTTGCAAGCATGTTGGAATTAAGGTCTAGATGGTTCCACAATTCGTTTGAGAGAGGGTCTAAGTGCAGAAAAGTAATCGAGACATGAATAAACAAAAAATTTTAGAAGAAAAGGAATAATGCAGTAAAATTAAAGAGGGAATTTAGGGGCAGCGGAAGCAAAGACATAATTTTATTTAAACAAAATTACATGAAGAAAAGGGGTCCTAGGCTTGTAAAACACATAGATCATCCACACAACACCGGTAGCCCAACCGTACACATGGTGTTATCGTGTGATCATCATCTCCATGTCTACCCTTCCCACCCCGTTAAGGTATTAAGCACGGAATGGTATCGTTACTTATTGCATGTTATTACCCGTCCCAATCCTATCAGTCCCGGAGGCATATAGGACTACTAATCCTAAAGAGAAGGGAGTTGGGGGGATTTTGAGAGTTTCAAAGGATAAAGTTCTAAGGCGACATTCAAAACATATACAACAGATTTGGGAAAGAAAGTAAGCAGATGTGGCTCAAATAGGCCTCCTTAAAACAAAGAAAAGCATATAGTTTAGCATGTCTTATACATACGAGTTTGGTCTGAATTAAATTAAGGCGCAGGATAGGTTGATTTACCACATATTTCCAGATAGGGAGTCCAAATTAGCCCTGCTTAGATGTAGTTGTCAAAGACTGATACAATTGATTAATTGCTTAATTGTTTGCCTATGTGTTAAATAGGGCCTATAGGCATGATATCTATTTGTTCAGAGATAAAGGAGTAAATTGATTACAGAAAAGAACGGTTAGTTACAAGCTTATAGGTTCTGCGAGTGTTAAACAAAATTGCTACTGATTTTAGACTTAGGAGCGAGTGGACGATTTAAGATTTAGTTGATAACTCCTATAAGCATGCTTTCTATGCGTTACTGATTTTAAACACTGTTATTGTTCATGCAGAAATCCTATAGACAGGTCATCTATATGCGGTTGATTATTTAAATTCTATAACAAGTTTGCCTAATGGCTGATGCAAATGCAAAAACGTAGAAGTCCTATAGACATATTACCTACATGATATGCATACTTTCAGAGACATGGCAACTATACGAAAAGGCAGAAAATCCTATGAACATGGTATCTGTGTGAAATTGCAGAAGAAGCCTATGAATATGATATCTATATGAGGTGCAGAATATCAGTAGTTAACTATATGAAGATGCAGAATTTCAGAGACAATATTCTCTATAGTCATGGTATCTACGTGAAAATGCAGAGTTTGAGAGTAATAATCCTATGAACATGATTTCTATGTGAAATGTAGAATTTGGAAGAGTAAATATCCTATAAACATGGTATCTACGTGAAAATGAGGGGTTTGAAAGTAATAGTCCTATGAACATGATTTCTATATAAGATGCAGAATTTGAAAGAGTAAATATCCTATAGACATGGTATCTACCCCCTTTGGCATGCATTCAATCCCATCCCTTTTCACTATACCCCAGTGGTTATTACAAAGTTTATTACACAACTTATTACAGACCAAATGAATCAAAAGAAATAAAAAAAAACGTAAGTGATTACATCTACATCTAATCAGCCTAATCCAGACTCAAAGTTTAATAATATGAGATAGACCAACTTCCAGGATCGAATTTCAAAGCCTTTCTCTTATTTGGGATGTGTCAAAGTTCCAAGGAACTTCAAGAGTTTCGGGCAATGCTTACACCCCAAATATCATTGCAGAACAGATTATAGTGCAGTATGGAAGGGCCAACCCTCAAATGTCCAAGTTCAGAGGGAACTCAAGGTCCCAAGGCAAGGCTCATAGGAGGGGGGGTAGCAGAACTTAGAATCTAGGAGTAAGTGTAAGTGCAATAGAGGGGAGTTAGGGAATGCCACGGCAGGCTGGTGGTCATGCCCAGCAATCAGAATGCTGACACACCCCTGACCAGCCGGAAAGCTTAAAAATTAAAGAGTTAGGACCTTTTGAAGATCAGGTTCATCCTTGGACAACAATTTGGATGTTGCACGGCTATACCTTAACTCAATACACATAAGGGAATGTGGGTATGGGTAATTGAAAGAGGCTAGGATCCAAAGGACCATGTTTTAAACCATGACAATAACTTTGTATCTTTCCATGTCTTAAACTACATCCCAAGCACATAAAAGGAGATAGGGATAGGGACTCATTGCAGCAACAGATAGCAAGGCATAAGTAACTACTTTAACGTTGAACTCTACAAAGCAGTAAAATAGTCATGGGCATAAAAGCTTGTAAGTAAACACATTGGAGTTGATGATGGAATCAAAAGTAGGGCATACCAGTTTTAGAATAGTAAATGAAAGCAGAAGTTTTGGTAAGCCAACTTGCAAGCAAGCAATGCAAACGATCTCAGAAGAGAGTAAAGAGTGCAAAAGAGTTTGTGATTCGAAAATTAGTGAATGAGGATTGTTTTAAAGTAGAGAAGGGAAGGCCCTTTTTATAGTGCAGCAAATAAGTACGAAAAGTTAAGAAAAATAACCTTGAAGATCAATTTCCCTTCAATTAAGGAACTCTGATTTCCAACGGGTAGAGATTATTAAGAAAAGGGTCAATAAGAATATTTTTTCAAGCAGTACAATAAAGGGTAAATACATAAAAGATATTTAAGGTAAGAGTCTAGTGGTACTTGATTTGTGAAAAACAAGGAAAGGGAATCAGTAAAACAGCCAGTAAAAGAACCAAGTCTAAAGCTTTGTTCGATTGAACCAAGTTAGAAAAGAGGTAAAGGAAAGTTTATTTTAGGAAAAAATCAGTAACAATCAAGTAAGCAACGTTAAAGGGATTAAGAATCAATTAACAGTTGGAAAAACCTTTGAAAAAGAAGTTCTCATATATAAAACACATAGACATGTCAAGCAAGAGGGATGTCATGCTAATTACGAAAGACTAACAAGAAAAATTCAAAATCACAAACGCAGAAAAGTTCAAATTTAGTTCATAAACTCGGAGTGAGTCTGAGATTTCAAGGTTTCAAAGTAGAACCCCTGTCCAAACCCAAAATCAAACTCGCCAAAGAAACCCCCAAATCCTAGGGTTTTTAAACTCGAATTCGACACAGAGATGAGAAGGCAAGCTATTGAAACAGACTCAAAGAACTCTTTCAGAGTCTCATGAGAAAACATACAAGCACAATAGCAGGTTCAAGGCAAATAGAACATAGAAACTGATTTGAAGTACTGGGAACAAGTTTCAAGAGATTAAGGGGTAGTGTAAACTTAAGGAAACAGTCGATGAAACACATCTAGAAAGAACCCAGACAAAGTCCGGTAAAGGCAAACAAAGGACTAAAACTCAGTAGGAAAAACACAATAAAGGAACACATATAATAGGCATGTGAGAGCATGATATTGAAACCAGTAGGAGACAGAACAGAGCACAACAGAAAAACATCATAATACGGTAAACATAAGAACACACAAAAAAGCATGCGAGTCAGAAAAGTGCAAATAAGAACATAGCAGGGATCGATTCACACCAAGAAAAGAAGAAGAAGAAGAAGAGTCAGAAACATTTTTAGGAACCTTTTCCAGAAACCCTAATCGAAAAGAAGTAACTTTGAAAGAAAACCGGAGAAAAAGTTTAAGAAACTTAAGCAATAGTGCAAACATATAACATATCTAAGAATAATCGGAGAGAACCTCGATAGTTAGGGTTTGAGATGAACCCTAGAATGAGAAAGGCTTTGAAAACGTTCGATCTAAGTCGGGTGAGGTTAGAATCAGGCTTAGAAGACCAAGAGCCACCGGAGTAAGGCCGGAGATGGCCGGAGTCCTCGAATCGGTGAAGGTCTGAGTGAAGACCCTCAAGGTCTGGCCTCGAACCTTCGAGCAATAGACATATAGGAGTCGGAGGAGGTGAGTACAAGCTGTCCATGGCCTGAGAAGCCATGGACTCTAGTGAAAACACGGTGGAACAAGGTAGGGGGAGGCTAGGGTTTCGAAGAACCTTGAGAGAGTTTGAGAGGGTTTGGGAATTCAAGGGCGGCTGAAGGGTGGAAATGAGGGGGATTAGGGTAGGTTGTTAGGTTTAATTATGGAAGGGTAGGTTATGGCCGTTGATCTTGAATGATCAACGGTTCAGATTTGAGAGGGTAAGTGGGAATCGGGTAGGGTCATTTAGGTTGGGTTATGGTTTGGGTCAGGTTAAAAAAGTGGGTTGGTCCGGTTAGGGTTGGGATTGGGCCAAATGATCGTTAAAATTGAAATGCAAAGGGGCTATAATTGAAATAGATGAGGCTAAATGTTAAACAGCCATTTCTTCCCTTTTTATTTTATAAAAAATAATGTAATTGCTCTTAAAAGAAAATTAAAAGCACTTAACCAATTAATAATACATAAGTAATAATTAAAAAATACTGGAGCTAATTTTGCAATTATAAAATACTATTGATTGAAAAATCGGCTATAATTGCAATTATAGCAATTTAGCTTTAAAAGTACCAAATAAATTTGTAAAAAAATATGCAAAAAACACCTTAATTATATTGTGATGTAAACATGAGGATGGAAATAATTATTGGATTTTGTACAAAAAATGATTTTTAAAAATTAGAAAAATGCCAAAAATTCTTGGGCATACTTATATATGCATGTACATGCTATTTTGAGAATATTTTGAGTATAAAAATAGAAAGGGAAAAATTGGGTATCAACAACCTCTCAGAAAAATAGGAGATTGTCACAGGAATGAAATGCGCCGACTTGGTGAGCCTATCAACAATAACTCACACTGCATCGAACTTCCCCTGAGTCCGTGGAAGTCCAACAACAAAGTCCATAGTGACATGCTCCCACTTCCACTCGGGAAGCTCAATACTCTTAAACAAACCACCAAGTCTCTGATGCTTGTACTGTACCTGCTGACAGTTCAACCACCGATCCACATACGCAACAATATCCTTCTTCATCCTCTTCCACCAATAATGCTGAATCATGATACATCTTAGTGGTGCCCGGATGAATAGAGTACCGGGAACTATGGGCCTCCTCTAGAATCAACTCTCGAAGTCCATCCATATTAGGCACACAAATACGACCCTGCATCCTCAAAACTCCATCATCTCCAACTACAACCTTCTTGGCACATCCGTGCTGCATCGTGTCTCTAAGGACAGACACATGAGGATCATATTACAACCGATCTTGGATACGCTCTAATAATGAAGAACGAACGATTGTGCAAGCTAACACACGGTTGGGCTCAGAGACATCCAACCTCACGAACTGATTGGCCAAAGCCTGAACATCCAAAGAAAGCGATCTCTCACCGACTGGAATATACGCAAGACTGCCCATATTGGCTGACTTTCTACTCAAAGCATCGGCCACCACATTGGCCTTCTCCAGATGATATAAGATGGTGATATGATAGTCTTTAAGTACCTCCAACCACCTTCTCTGCCTCAAGTTTAGCTCCTTCTGCTTGAATAAGTATTGCAAACTCTTGTGATCCGTGAACACCTCACATGACACACCATACAAATAGTGCCTCCAAATGCTCGTGAATAATGGCTGCTAACTCCAAATCATGACCTGGATAATTCGTCTCTTGAATTTTCAACTGTCACGAAGCACAAGCAATGGCCTTTCCATCCTACATAAAAACCGCACAAAGTCCAATACAATATGCATCACAATAAACTGTATATGACCCTAAACCTGTAGGCAATACCAATACCGACGAGATAGTCAAAGCTGTCTTGAGCTTCTGAAAGCTCGCCTCACACTTGTCCAACCACCTGAACTGGGCACCCTTCTCGGTTAACCTGGTCATCGGGGCTGCAATAGATGAAAACCCCTCAACAAACTGATAGTAATAGCCTGCCAAACCCAAGAAGCTTCGGATCTCTGTAGCTGATGCGAGTCTAGGCCAGTCCTTGACTATCTCTATCTTCTTTAGACCTACCTGAATACCCTCTGCTAATACAATATGACCCAAGAAAGCAACTGATGCCAACCAAAACTCGCACTTCAAAAACTTAGCATACAACTGACTATCTCAAAAAGTGCAAAGAACAACTCTCAGATGCTACTCATGCTCCTCACGGCTACGGGAATAAATCAAAATATCATCAATGAAGACTATCACGAACAAATCCAAGTAAGGCTTGAACACTCGGTTCATCAAAAAGTTGTTGGGCCATTTGTCATCCCGAATGACATCATCAAGAACTCATAATGCCCGTACCGAGTGCAGAAATCTATCTTAGGGACATCAGATGGCCTAATACTCAATTGATGATAGCCATATCTCAAGTAAATCTTTGAAAATACCATGGAACCTTGAAGCTGATCAAAGAAATCATCAATCCTCGATAATGGATACTTATTCTTGATTGTGACCTTGTTGAACTGCTGATAATCTATACATATCCTCATCAATCTGTCCTTCTTCTTAACAAATAACACCGGTGCACCATAAGGAAAAACACTAGGTCTAATAAAGCTCTTATCAAGCAAGTCTTGCAACTGCTCCTTCAATTCTTTCAACTCAGGCGGGGCCATACGATACGGCATAATAGAAATGGGCTGAGTGCCCGGATCCAAATCAAAGCAGAAGTCAATATCCCTATCAGGCGGCATACCCGGCAGGTCTGAAGGAAATACCTTAGGAAACTCACGAACAATAGGCACATAATCCATAGAAGGAACCTCGGCACTAGAATTACGTACATACACCAAATTGGCCAAACATCCCTTATCAACCATACGCCGAGACTTCATATATAAGATAACCCTACGGGTAGAATGACCAGTAGTCCCTCTCCACTCTAAATGAGGCAACCCTGGCAAGGCTAAGGTCATATTCTTAGCATGACAGTCCAAGATAGCATGGTAAGATGATAACCCGTCCATCCCTAATATGACATCAAAATCTACCATATCAAAAAGTAACAAGTTTACATGAGTCTCAAGACCCCAAATCACAACCATACAAGAATAATGAACACGATCTACCACAATAAATTCACCCACTGGTGTAGACACGTAAATAGGATCACTCAAAGAATCACTAGGCATGATCAAATACATTGCAAAATAAGATGACACATAAGAGTATGTAGACCCTGGATCAAATAACATTGAAGCATCCGTACTACATACCAAAATAGTACCTATGATAACTGCATCGGAAGCCTCAGCCTCAGGCATGGCTGGAAGAGCATAACATCACGGATGGGCTCTACCACTCTGAACTACATCTCTGAGACAACCTTCTATTAGCTGGCCTCCGCCTCTAGCGGCATGATCTCCACCTCTAATACCTATACCTCCACCCCTAGCACCTCTACCCCCAACTCTAGCGTCCTGGCTTAGCCTCAGGCCTGGCTGGAAGAGCATATAATATATCACTCAAATGATCATCACGCTCAAATAAGCATTAAAATCCATTTCATGCTCTTTAACATGGGTAAAGAAACTCAAGTAGGCATACATTAATTTAAGATATAACACAAGAATAATAAGTACACCTCTGTCAGGCCAGCCAACTCAAATACTTTAAGTTAGTGTCGTTTTAACACTTTTGAAATACAGGATTTTTCCTTCATTATTTAGAAATTTTAAAGAATATATTTTCAAATCAAATTTAAAGGTTAAGCAATTAATACAATACTCCAAACCATCCCAGAACCCGGTGTCATAAGTGCATGGGCATCTACTGATAAGAGAAATAAAATAAACATCCGCCAGGGATACCGTGGATGGAAAGTAAATACAGTACAAAGGAAGGGACTACTCTACGTGCGGCCGTCTCGAATGATGCAGCTCACCTAGTCCCAGAATCATCTGTGCTGCTATGCCTTGTAAGCCACTGGAGTCACATATACATGTGCAACAAAATGCACAGCAAGTGTAGTACGAGTACAAAAACAACGTGTACCCAATGAGTATCCCGCCTAATCCTGAAGGGGTAGAGACGAGATGGTCAAATTTGACACTCTCTAGTGGCCCAGTAATTATTCATCCTTAATAAATATATTAAATAGTGGAAACATTATTTTAATCCAAATAGAGGAAACAAGTAAACATATAATTCTTTCATAGGAATTTTCCATAGGTCCTCTTTATTAGTAACAAATAAATCTCGAGCCAGGGTGAGGAAATGACAACTTAAATAAGTTCAGGACAACAGCACAAACATGCGCAAATCATGCAGAGGTCGATGGCCCGCTCCAATAGAAACGTAAATTGTGCACTGCCGAGGGTCGAGCGGCCCGTACCATAGATGCATCTATTTAATCTACCAAGGCGTTCGGCGTGTTTCAGAAATAAACACATACCCTGCTAGCGAATCATGCATGCGACGCAGTTACACATAAGAATATATGCTCAATTAGTCAAATAAGAGCTTATCGGGGAATATTTATTCTAATAAAACCAATTCTCCTTTAACAATTTTAAGAAATGAAGCTTAATCCCTTTGAAATTCATTTACTAATTTAATGTGATTTAGGCAATTCAAGCCATCAATGGGTTCACAAAAAATCCAAGTATAACATGCTTTTGGGTACTAGACTACCCGGATAATAGCATAATAGTAGCTACGCACGGACTCTCGTCACCTTGTGCATACGTAGCCCCCACAAATAGGAGCACATAACCAATTTAACTCACCTATGGGGTAAATTCCCCCTCACAAGATTAGAAAGGAGACTCACCTCTCTCCGATGATCCACAACCGGTATTCTACATTCTTCCGAAGGCTCGAACCAACGCAAAATGCTCCAAAACTAGCCAATGGTCATACAAATCCATTAATATAAGCTCAATTAAACTTTAAAACCCAATTTGCAACAATTCCTAACCCCGAACGAAAAGTTAACGAAAATGCCCTCGAGCCCACGTGTCCGGAATCCAAAATTTCTCGAAGATAAAGGTTACCCATGACTTTAGGAACTCAAATATACAATTTTCTCTTAATTCCATACTCAAAATCATGGCTAAATTCCAAGAATATGATTTTCTAGGTTTCCCACCAAAACCCTAATTTTTATACTAATTCCATGCCTAAATCCATGTATAAACCTTGTATTTAACTCAAAGCTAGCATAAATTACTTACCTCGTGAAAAGTGACGAAAATGGCATCCCCAAGCTACTCCCCATCGACTCCAATGGAAGAAAAATGGGGTTGAAATGAGCTCAACCCCGAACTTAAAACATCCTCACTGCCCCAGTCATTTTCGCTTGTGCGGAAATATTGCCGCTTCTGCGGAAATATTGCCGCTTATGCGGTTCCGCATATGCGGACAATATGCCGCTTCTGCGGCTTCCCCTGGCCTAGCCCTCTTTCGCTTCTGCGATGTTCCTTCCGCAGATGCGGTCCCGCTTCTGCGGAACCTTGACCGCATCTGCGGCCCACGACCCTTCGAACTATTACGCTTTTGCGGTGCCCTCTACCGCTTTTGCGCATACCTGAGCGAATAAGCGGTCCCTGCTCCCCTTCTCTCCTAACCGCTTCTGCGGCTTCTTTCACGCTTCTGCTGGGCCGCTTCTGTGGTCCCATCTCCGCAGAAGCGGAAATACCAGCAACCAACAACTCAACTATTTCCAAAAATCTATTTTCGATCCGTTAGCCACTTGGAATCCACCCGAGGCCCCCGGCACCCAACCAATCATACCAACCAGTCCCAAAACATATTACGGACCTGCTCGAGGCCTCAAATCACATCAAACAACGCTGAAACCAAGAATCACACCCCGATTTGAGCTTTATGAACTTTGAACTTTTCAACTTATATTTCCAATGCTTAAACCCATCAAATCGCGTCCGATTGACCTCAAATTTTGCGCACAAGTCACATTTGACATTACGGACCTACCCCAATTTCCGGAATTGTATTTCGACCCCGACATCAAAAGGTCAACCTCCGGTCAAACTTCCAAAAAACTTCAAATTTCTATCTTTAGCCAAATGGCTTCAAAATGACCTACGGACATCTGAATTCACTTCCAATCGCGCTCCCAACTCCAGAATCACCATACGGAGCTATTCAAAGACTCGGAATCCCAAACGGACATCGATAACACTGAAATGCACTTCAAGCCAAACTTAAGAAATTCCTTCTAAAATGCTAACTTCCACAATAGGCGCCAAAACGCTCCCGGATTATCCAAAACCCAATCCGGGCATACGCCCAAGTCCGAAATCACCATACGAACCTGCTGGAACCTTCAAATCCTGATTCCGAAGTCGTTTACTCTAAATTCCAATCCTATTTCATTCTTTCAACTTTAAGCTTCTCAAATGAGAATTTTCATTTAATTCTAACTCCGATCTTCCCGAATTTAAATTCCGACCATGCGAACAAGTCACAATACCTGGAACGAAGCTGCTCATGGCCTCAGACTGCTGAACGATGCACTAGGGCTCGAAACGACCAGGCTGGTCGTTACATTCTCTCTCACTTAAACATATATTCGTCCTCGAACGTGCTGAGAACTATACCGAAGTATCCTGAAATCACTGCTTAGCACCTCGTGCACCTTCCCGTGCTACCACAACTTAGCTGAGCATATTGGCTCGATAAATTCTGAAGATATTCCTTTTTATTCAAGAAAATAAGCGTTAGAGCCCAATTCCAAAATCCAGAATTCTATGACAGGCCTGTTTCCAACATACGATCACCGTATCAATCACTATACGTCGTACTCAAACATGACTGCATAACTCTGCTGAATTCACACTTTGGCATCACTTTACTCATATGACCACAATAACATTTCTGTTTGAATTAATCGAAATTCCACGAATTCGATGCTCCCATTGCACCTCATGACCTACATAGGTCTTACTCTAACTATTACAACACTGCCACGACGGATGAGATGCCGAAATTCATAATCAACTGCCGAGTCAACCAATCATCGAGTGTATACTTCTGACAAAAAGCATTACCACATTCTGAACCAAATAATGATCTTCGCTCCTTAATATACTTCATATAATCAGATTGCACTGATCCTAAATCCCACAATCTCATCTTACCCAGTACGAACTGCTCAGGCAATAAGCCACTCTGAATGCGATCACAAGTCTCATATGACGCCACATTGTGCCAATAGGACACCAATCCGAACACAACATAACAGGAAATCGAACTCTGGAAGGAATTACCTAACCCCCGCACTAATACGGACTTTTCTTAGAAGATAGGAAGCAAAACACACAAAAAGCAGCATATAGAAAACCCAGACTCGACATCGCACTATTGCGGCGCACAACCCGATCCAAATAACAAACCCATGGCGGCGTGCCACCCGTTCCACACATAGATCTCACATAAGGAGATTGCACTTCGAGCTAAATCTGCTTATTACAATAAAAATATCGAATTTCAATCGCAAGCACGCTAAGTGCATAGTACCATCCCTGTGAAAATACATAGCGCTATAGGCCACAAAACTCAAGCACAACTGAGCTGTGATACAAGATCTAAATCTCAAGAGCCATTCTGCTCACATAACATCATCACCACGCGGAACCTTAACACATACGAATTCTACTAAGCCGTCTCACAACTCATACGACACAATACATCATTACCTGAAATAGCTGATGACAAAATAACACCGTCACTATTCCTCCATAGGGTACGCTCGCTGAAATGAACACAACTGGCCTGATATAAAGCCCTGTTCGCAAATAAATCAATCTACCGATCTCAAGCCAATTTATGATTGCACCAACTTGGCCAATGACCTTTCAAAGGTCCGTAGTAACTCCCTTTTGCCTCATATCACAAAGAATAACCATCATAACCGGAGTAACCTCCTCAGTTCATAACCCAATATACAAAGTGCCCTCTAGGAATAAATTCTCAAATTAATGATGTTACCACAATCCTCATACTTGGTTTAAAACTTTTAGCCAATCAAGTGACTACATGTCACACTTATACAATCTTCCCATGGAACACGTTCCCACAATCTTTCAAAATAAATAACGGGTCCGCACATCTAAATCACCGGACGCACTAACATTGAAAATCGATCAAGAATCCTTAACTAGGATGCAAAGCCTCTTCCTCAACACATCGATCCCAGGTGAAGCTGAGGACAGTACCAATTTACTCTAATCATTCAACCCTTTCCTTGCTCATCCGAGCCCGTGACATCCTTGTCCACATTGAACTGCAACCTTGATCCTCACTTCGTATTTCCATGCTACTCACTGCACCCAACGTGCCAACCTACGATCGAATATGATTTCATCATAACTCCGAAATCATTATCATTTTAACAATTCATCATACACGAAATTTTCACTTAACTCACTTCAGGAGATTCATAGAAACACACAGGTAGTTTCCCATAATCGTAGAATATGCAAATCTGCATGTAGTGATCCAAGCCACCATATTCTTTTCGGAATCCGCTTCCACTTAACAAGCCATAACAGAAGAATGACCCTTATAAATCATCAATCATGGCGGCCGATAGACCTCACACATACCGCCACAGATCATACACACAACTTGATCACGCGGACCGAACTGATCATTGGCCCCAACATGCCAATTCAAGTATGGCTAATCAATTTACCTTCTTCCAATTCATCCTTTCTCGCCTTAGAAATAAGACTAACTCCATTCAACGCATAACATACTCCATCTACACTCGCCCCGAGTGACCTTGAATCACGAGACCAGGTTGTCTCAATTCCCACGAACTATTTCATATCACCCAAATGCTACACCACAAGTCAAAATATCATAGAACATTCTGGGCACCTTCTCATAAGTTGTTACAAAGCTTGATTCTTAACTGTACTCATAGGCTCAAAATCATTGAGCACCACACCTACCTTCTGAATCCACTAGGACCATTATTGAGAGCCACCCGCTCTGACTTGGTCCCGAATATAATTCACTCCATAAATCTTATAACACACGAATACTCTCTCGGCGAAGCACCCGGCGAAATCACTCTCTCTGAAACCTGTATCTATACCAGGCATAAATCTTGAACCTTTTTCCAAGTCCGAACATGAGCCAATAAGGCCAACCATCGCATGCCTCCAACAATTCATTCGCTCAAATTACCACTTATGGTCTTTTCCCGTAGCTGAAACAACCCATCGATATGCAGATAAACAGAGACCTCGCAAGCAATTAACCATGAAACACAATCTTAGGCGGTAGGACTCTCCCACTTAGCTTGAAGCCATTATTACATAACTCTGGAACTCACCAGAATCCTTTATCTCTTGTTGATATAACCTTATGAAATCATCCGCCGCAATTTCTCGGAATCTTCCTGTAAATCCACATCTTTCATGTTCTGAATCATCATCCACATTCGCACGACCGACCTCTTTGTTGGACAACCAATATAATTCCTTGCAGAAGCTTCGCCAACTACGCGACCGCTAATCTGCTCACGTGATATAACCTACTTGCGGAAACCACTTCCCGACACCTTCCAAATGCTGCTGCACGGGATACAGTCACTATGACATCAACAACCAGATCCTGAGTCCAAGCTCACTCTCTAGCTGCACTAGTCCGTTCACTCCTTGTAGACATCAATTAAATGTGCGGCAACACCTTCCCAAATTTAGAGTTGTACTGCACCCTCCTCCATTTCAAGCAGCTCCTTTCCGCCATATCAACCTTCTGTTGCATAATAGCTCATACTTCAAGTCATACCCGCAGACTTCAATCACCAATCATTAAAATCCCCAATTCGATCCAAACGCTCCTTAAGGCGCGCAGTCATCCTACTACCAAGCCCGTATGCAACACCCGCCACTCTCCCACTTTGGCGGAACCCATCTCCTTAATCGGTGACTCGACCTTGCTTCTTATACTTGGCCTTCTAGAAATTTTAAACACCGCCTGACACTTCCCACATGTCTTTCCTCATACTTTGCTGCTCAATTGTTGCCTTAAACAAAACCTATCTTCGTGGCACTTGAACCCACAATAGCTTCTAATCTTTAAGCCTTTCCAAAGGTCATCTTTATCGATCCGTCAACATTAGAAATTCTTATTCGATCTTGAACCACCGCACCATGCGACAACTAAAAGCCGTATCTCCAATACTATTTCACAATATCCTGTCATAAAGGCGAGTTGTAGCAGATTATAACACCGATGAACTTGGTACGTTCCAATACGACCATGACACCCCATCGTAGAAGAAAAGCTCCACCACGCTTGCAAATGCCAAGTCTCATTACTTTCACTAGCCCACATTAGACCATTCTTAATCCGACTGCCTTTTCCCCTGCCAAAAATAAAATACTAAATCCCTTGATTACACGCTGAGTAAACCTCCTTTCAATTCATCCACTGCCCTGACACATGGGCAAACATCCTACCATCACAACAACACTGCAGAAAATCACTCATGAGAATCATGGCAACCTGTGCCAAGCCTCAAGGCTCTTAGAAGTCCTGTTACTGACTTGAACAATAGAATACCCTTCCATAAAGCGACTATAATAGTCCAATCAACTATGCCGGGAAAATCATCCCGCACCACATTTGTAGTGCCATTTCAATTTTTCAAATTCTTGATTTCTAGCAAGCGCTCGCGTCGCGTAAGATTGAGTAGGAAGGAATCAAAGGCATAAGCCTCAAAGGTATAGAACCGCACTATAAGGAAATCAAGAAGGGTAGTACTCCTAACAGCCTGTAGCCTCCCGAGGATAAGTACAGACGTCTCCGTACCGATCCGCGAGACTCAATTAGACTTGCTTATGACTCGTGTGACCGACGGGAACCTAGTGCTATGATTCCATGTTGTCACGACCCAAAATCCACTAAGGGTCGTGGTGGCGCCGGACACTTCTGTCAGGCCAGCTAACTCAAATACTTTAAGTTAGTCTCGTTTTAACACTTTTGAAATACAGGATTTTTCCTTCATTATTTAGAAATTTTAAAGAATATATTTTCAAATCAAATTTAAAGGTTAAGCAATTAATACAATACTCCAAACCATCCCAGAACCCGGTGTTATAAGTGCATGAGCATCTACTGATAAGAGAAATAAAATACAACATCCACCTTGGATACCGTGGACGGAAAGTAAATACAGTACAAAGGAAGGGACTACTCTAGGTGCGGCCGTCTCGAATGATGCAGCTCACCTAGTCCCAGAATCATCCGTGCTGCTATGCCTTGTAAGCCACTGGAGTCACATATACCTGTGCAACAAAATGTGCAGCAAGTGTAGTATGAGTACAAAAATAACGTGTACCCAATGAGTATCCCGCCTAATCCCAAAGGGGTAGAGACGAGATGGTAAACTTTGACACTCTCTAGTGGCCTAATAATTATTCGTCCTTAATAAATATATTAAACAGTGGATTTATTTTATAAACATGATTTTAATCCAAATAGAGGAAACAAGTAAACATATAATTCTTTAATTGGAATTTTCCAAAGGTCCTCTTTATTATTAACAAATAAATCCCGAGCCAGGGTGAGGCGGTGACAACTTAAATAAGTTCAAAACAAAAGCACAAACATGCGCAAATCATGCCGAGGTCGACGGCCCGCTCCAACAGAAACATAAATTGTGCACTGCCGAGGGTCGAGCGGCCCGTACCATAAATGCATCTATTTAATCTGCCGAGGCGTTTGGCCCGTTCCAGAAATAAACACGTACCCTGCTCGCGAATCATGCATGCGACGCAGGTACACATAAGAATACATGCTCAATCAGTCAAATAAGAGCTTATCGGGGAATATTTATCCAAATAAAACCAATTCTCCTTTAACAATTTAAGAAATGAAGCTTAATCCCTTTGAAATTCATTTACTAATTTAATGTGATTTAGGCAATTCAAGCCATCAATGGGTTCACAAAAAATCCAAGTATAACATGCTTTTGGGTACTAGACTACCCGGATAATAGCATAATAGTAGCTACGCACGGACTCTCGTCCCCTCGTGCATACGTAGCCCCCACAAATAGGAGCACATAACCAATTTAACTCACCTATGGGGTAAATTCCCCCTCACAAGATTAGAAAGGAGACTCACCTCTCTCCGATGATCCACAACCGGCATTCTACATTCTTCTGAAGGCTCAAACCAATGCAAAATTCTCCAAAACTAGCCAATGGTCATACAAATCCATTAATATAAGCTCAATTAAACTTTAAAACCCAATTTGTAACAATTCCTAACCCCGAACGAAAAGCTGACGAAAATGCCCTCGGGCCCACGTGCCCGGAATCCAAAATTTCTCGAAGATAAAGGTTACCCATGACCTTAGGAACTCAAATATACAATTTTCTCTTAATTCCATACTCAAAATCGTGGCTAAATTCCAAGAATATGATTTTCTAGGTTTCCCACCAAAATCCCAATTTTTATACTAATTCCATGCCTAAATCCATGTATAAACCTTGTATTTAACTCAAAGCTAGCATAAACTACTTACCTCATGAAAAGTGATGAAAATGGCGTCCCCAAGCTGCTCCCCATCGACTCCAATGGAAGAAAAATGGGGTTGAAATGAGCTCAACCCCGAACTTAAAACATCCTCACTGCCCCAGTCATTTCCGCTTGTGCGGAAATATTGCCGCTTCTGCGGAAATATTTCCGCTTATGCGGTTCCGCATTTAAAGACAATAGGCCGCTTCTGCGGCTTGCCCTGGCCAAGCCCCCTTTCTCTTCTGCGATGTTCCTTCCGCAGATGCGGTCCCGCTTCTGCGGAACCTTGACCGCATCTGCGGCCCACGACCCTTAGAACTATTACTCTTCTGCGGTGCCCTCTACCGCTTTTGCAGATACCTGACCGCATAAGCGGTCCTTGCTCCCCTTCTCTCCCAACTGCTTCAGCGGCTTCTTTCACGCTTCTGCTGATCTGCTTCTGCGGTCCCATCTCCGCAGAAGCGGAAATACCAGCAACCAGCAACTCAGCTATTTCCAAAAATCCATTTTCGATCCGTTAGCTACCTGGAATCCACCCGAGGCCCCTGGGACCCCAACCAATCATACCAAACAGTCCCAAAACATATTACGGACCTGCTTGAGGCCTCAAATCACATCAAACAACGCTAAAACCAAGAATCACACCCCGATTCGAGCTTTATGAACTTTGAACTTTTCAACTTCTATATCCAATGCTTAAACCCATCAAATCGCGTCCGATTGACCTCAAATTTTGCACACAAGTCACATTTGACATTACGGACCTACTCCAATTTCCGAAATTGGATTTCGACCCCGACATCAAAAGGTCAACCTCCGGTCAAACTTCCTAAAAACTTCAAATTTCTATCTTTAGCCAAATGGCTTCAAAATGACCTACGGACCTCTGACTTCACTTCCGATCGCGCTCCCAACTCTAGAATCACCATACGGAGCTATTCAAAGACTCGGAATCCCAAACGGACATCGATAACACTGAAATGCACTTCAAGCCAAACTTAAGAAATTCCTTCTAAAATGCTAACTTCCACAATAGGCGCCAAAACGCTCCCGAATTATCCAAAACCCAATCCGGGCATACGCCCATGTCCGAAATCATCATACGAACCTGCTGGAACCTTCAGATCCTGATTCCGAGGTCGTTTACTCAAAATTCCAATCCTAGTTCATTCTTTCAATTTTAAGCTTCTCAAATGAGAATTTTGATTTAAATCTAACTCCGATCTTCCCGAATTTAAATTCCGACCATGCGAACAAGTCACAATACCTGGAACGAAGCTGCTCATGGCCTCAGACTGCTGAACGATGCGCTAGGGCTCGAAATGACCAGGCTGGTCGTTACATTCTCTCTCAATTAAACATATATTCGTCCTCGAACATGCTGAGAACTATACCGAAGTATCCTGAAATCACTGCTTAGCGCCTCGTGCACCTTCCCGTGCTACCACAACTTAGCTGAGCATATTGGCTCGATAAATTCTGAAGATATTCCCTTTTATTCAAGAAAATAAGCGTTAGAGCCCAATTCCAACATCCGGAATTCTATGACAGGCCTGTTTCCAGCATACGATCACCGTATCAATCACTATACGATGTACTCAAACATGACTGTATAACTCTGCTGAATTCACACTTTGCATCACTTTACTCATAGGACCACAATAACATTTCTGTTTGAATTAATCGAAATTCCAAAAATCCGATGCTCCCATTGCACGTCATGACCTACATAGGTCTTACTCTAACTATTAGAACACCGCCACGACAGATAAGATGCCGAAATTCATAATCAACTGCCGAGTCAACCAATCATCGAGTCTATACTTCTGACCAAAAACATTACCACATTCTGAACAAAATAATGATCTTCGCTCCTTAATATACTTCATATAATCAGATTGCACTAATCCTAAATCCCACAATCTCATCTTACCCAGTACGAACTGCTCAGGCAATAAGCCACTCTGAATGCGATCACAGTGTCTCATATGACGCCACATTGTGCCAATAGGCCACTAATCAAAACACAACATAACGGTAAATCAAACTCTGGAAGGAATTACCTAACCCCCACACTAATACTGACTTTTCTTGGAAGATAGGAAGCAAAACACATAAAAACAGCATATAGAAAAACCAGACTCGACATCGCACTATTGCGGCGCGCAACCCGATCCAAATAACAAACCCATGGCGGCGTGCCACCCGTTCCACACATAGATCTCACATAAGGAGATTGCATTTCGAGCTAAATCTGCTCATTACAATAAAAATATCAAATTTCAATCGCAAGCACGCTAAGTGCATAATACCATCCCTGTGAAAAG